>WAAB01005559.1:100412-156887 GCA_013389865.1 Piaya cayana
TTTTAGGCTGGACATTAGGAAAAAAATTTTCACGGAAAGGGTCATTGGGCATTGGAACAGGCTGCCCAGGGAGGTGGTTGATTCACCTTCCCTGGAGGTGTTTAAGGGACAGGTGGACGAGGTGCTAAGGGGTATGGTTTAGTGTTTGATAGGAATGGTTGGACTCGATGATCCAGTGGGTCTCTTCCAACCTGGTTATTCTATGATTCTATGAAATACTCTACAATTTCTCAAGGAAAAATCAGTTCCTAGCATTTTCCAGACTCCTGCAACCATGGCTTTCACACACTGGTGACTCCCCTACCTCCCTCTGCTCCCTCCCCCTGTCATATACTGAGAGAAGACTTAATCTCCTTTACTATCCAAACTCTACTCCACACAGAGACCAACTGATCTCAGAGACACTGTGTATTCTCAGGGGAGTCAAATTTATAGCTCCCCTAAACACACAGAATAGTTCTGCCCAGTTTGTCTTATAATTCCAAAGGCTTTTTGTTTATTTACCATAAGGCTTAGGGACAGGGAAAGAAAAGAGGCATCTCAGCTTCTAAGAAACCTTGCCTCCAGCCCATGTCTCATTGACTTCTTCTTTACCCTTATTACATCTTCTCCCAGACTGCAGAGGCACCAGGAAAACCCTGAAGAATAAAAGATTCCTGAAAGCAATGGGCCATTTGCTCCCCCAGTTAAGACTTCTGAGCCTGCCCAGAGTCCATGAGACTGCAGAGGAAGACGAGGCTTTGAGCAGTCAAAGGGCATCTCCAGCCACAACCAACAAATTATCCCCAAGACTTATCGGAAAGTAGGGTCAGTCATTCATGCAACTGGCTGGTATGTCTTTGTTGTAGACATTTCTCTTTCCTCTTTCTTTTCTTTTAGAGTTTTTCTTTCAGGGTAAACCATTCCTCATGCTCACAAGGAAGGTAATCAAGGCACTGGGATGCCCATTAATTATATATGCCATTTGTTATTTATGCCAGTTGCTGTATATGCCATTTGAGAACTTCCTTGAGGTGGCACAGTCAGATGGCAGCTGGTGCCCTTCAGAGCTGCAAGATGTATGGATGGCTCATGCAATCTAGGGCTGACCTTCCTCTCTCCATATTGTCAATGCCCACTCACCTCTTCAGCTCTTCCTGGATGCAGTCCTTCCTTTACTTGGTACTACACAAACCTCATGTGTCCCTTCCAAAAGCAAGAACAGTGCCTTGCTTTTTCCACAAGTTCATGGAGCCTTCTTCATCTTTACGCATCTTGGCCTTTAATATTCCCTTGTCTCATTGTCTTCCATTGGCTTTGAGGTGGAGGAGTACAGAGGGTGAAGGGGATCCCATGTCCTAGTGTCTCTTTCCTCTGCACCATTCCTTTCATCACAGATAACTGACGTGCAACTTGTTGCTCTTTTCACATTCCACAGGCTCCTCAGGGAGCAGTTTATGTTCATTCCTTTCTCCTTCCTCACTGCTTAGAGGGTGTTCCTGCCTGTCATTACCATTCTTGGTGATCTTGCTGATCTCACCCTCTTCTCCTTCATCATCAGACTTCTCTGCAGGGCAGGCTGGCACCTCCTGGCTCTGGACTCGACGGGATGGCCTGAAGATGGCCTTCCGGAAGCCCTGCTTGAAGCGGTAGGAGAGGAAGCCATAGATGATAGGATTGGCACAGCTGTTGGCATATGGTAGCACCACCACAAGGAAGTAGACACCAAAGAGGGATGGCTCCTCTGGCAGAGGGCAGACAACATTGATTATGTTGAGGACATAGAAGGGGAGCCAGCAAAGGACGAAGACAGCCACAACAGCCACCACCATGCGGGTCACTCTGCGCTCTGAGAGCTTGTGCTTGGAGGACAGAGCCCTCACTCGCCTGCCAGAGGAGCGAACCTTCACGACAATAAGAAGATAGCAGAGACAAATCACCAGCAGTGGCCCAAAGAAGCCCAGGGTGGCAGTGTAGATGATGAAGCCAGCTCTCCACACTGAGGCAGGCTCTGGCCACTGGATGTGGCACGTGCTCATCCCTAAAGGGACATCTGAGAAGATAACCACAGGCAGCACCACTATGGAAGACAGGACCCAGACAGTTGCACTCACAGCTTTGGCCACCCGTGCTGTCCGCCACTTGGAGGACTTCCCCGGGTGGACCACAGCGAGGTAGCGATCAACACTCATCACTGTCAGGCAGAAGATGCTAGTGAACTGATTAATGGCATCCACAGCCATCACCAGGCGGCACATGAAAGACCCAAACGGCCAGTAGGACAAGGCATTTTGTGCAGCCAGGAATGGCAGGCCCAGCATGAAGAGCTCATCAGCTAGGGCCAGGTTGAAGATGTAGACGTTGGTCACCGACTCGCTCACAGAGTGTCGCAGGACCACATAAATGACCAGAGAATTCCCGGCCAGACCCACCACACAGACAATGAGGTAGACCACAGGGATGAGGACACCGCTGACAATCACACCAGGGCTTGCGGTGGTGGAGCTGTTAGGGGTGGTGAAGCCTGCCCAGCTGCCAGAGGCATTCCCCTCCTCTGACACTGCTGGTGTGGGGAGGCTGAAAGCAGAAGTGTCCATAGCAGAGTCAGGGAAGAGGGCAGGGGACAGTGTCCTTGCAGGATCAGTTAGTAATCTGGAGATGAGAGAGTACAGTGTCCTTGCAGGATCAGTTAGTAATCTGGAGATGAGAGAGTACAGTGTCCTTGCAGGATCAGTTAGTAATCTGGAGATGAGAGGAGGAGAAAAAAAAATTGATATGGTGGGCATGACAGCTGAACAAGCCACAGATAAAATCACTACATTAATGTTATGTAGGTGTGTACAGGTACAGGAAGTCAAGTTGGGTTTGTGGATGCTGGCAGCCACTGGAAGATGTGGGACAAAATCAACCCCATCTGCTCTTGGGAGGCACAATGAGCATGGAGGGACAAACAGGGACATGGCTCAATATGCAGCCAGTGGATCCTCTCCCCTAGGGAAAGGTCCTCTGGGTAAAGAACCACAGGCCAGGCTAGGGACAGGGAAAAATCTCATTTTCTGCTAATGACTCCAACCCTGGTGAGTTAGTCACCTAGGGCTCGATTCTCATTTACAAGAGGGAGGCACCTTACAAACAAAAGAAGGAAGAGCATCCAGTGACAAGAGTCATTCCAGTTCTGGCTCTTCCATTCACTGAGTATCCTCCTGCTTGCTGAAGCTCTTTTTGAACTGGCCAGTTTATCCTGACGTTGTTAGCCTCGCTAACAGAAATGAAAGAACTTCCACTCTCAATCCAAGCCAAAAGGTTGAGTTCAGCACCTGAGCTGGAGGGTAGCTGGTTTGTGTCACAGCAGTTTCAGAGCAGAGGAAGAGCCTGGTCATTTTGGGTATGACAAGAGGAATCGCTCCAGATTTCTCTCTCTTGTCCCTTTCCATCTTGTTTTTCTCTCTCTCCTTCTGGACACTGGAACACTCTGCTAATGGAAGAGGCTCTGCCTGCCCAACTGTTTGCAACACCAAAGCAATATCCCAGCCTTCTTAATCTGAGGTCCCCAATTGCCTGTCACATCAGAGTTTGGCATGGAAACAGTGCTCAGCTCACTAAGAAACAGCCTTGACCAAACAAGCTCTCCACTCTCCACCAGCTCCCTGCTTCTCTGCGTGAGAAGCTGTGGGGAGGGAAGAGAGAGATTAGGGAAACACGTGCCTTTTGTCAGGGTTCTAGATGTGTGAATGATAGAACCCAGAACATACCCTAGACCAGTGGTAATCTGACAAGAAATATGCAGAGGAGATTTGTGATGCTTTTGGGATCACCTGGGCTCTGACAAAGTTTTCTGGAAGTGTGGATTGGCAGTCACTCTCTTGATGAACCAGCTCCTTGGAAGGGAGAACGACTTGGAAGAGAACAGAGACCTGGAGGCTCATCTTTACTTATCCCAACAAATATCTTAGGGCTCTGAAGTTCCTTTGTTACTGAAATGAAAACTGGGGATCCCAAAGGAAAGGACTCCCAATATTAACTACTCTCAGGAGGTCAGAAATACTCCAGAAACTTTTCTCCCATATGGAATTCTCTGTAGCATCACAACTTTGTTCACACATAAGTTGATATTGCAGGTAATTCCAGCTTCTGGAAACTTTATGGAAGACCTGAGTTTTGGGTGGCTTCCTTGAGTAGTAGATAGGTAAACCCAACAGGCTCCACAGATGTATCAAATCTGATGTTGAAAGAACCTCATCTAATAAGCCCTACAAAACCATAATTGGGCAACTATGTCTTAAGACCATTTCCACAGGCTATTGCATAAAGATTTCCTGCTATACTTAAGCGACCTTTGAAGGACTGGAATTATTTAGGTTTCTTTACTTGCAGGTACCTTGGGCTGTGACAAACTGTCCTGATAGAGGCCCACCTCTTGGAGTCCTGCAGTACAGGGTTGTCCCACACCAGATAAGTGGCTACAAGGAATGGGAAGACTAGGAATTTATTTGAAACTGTTTCGAAGCTCCAGGATATTTCCTCTGACATTTTTCCCCCATTCTGTGGTGCAAGTCACTTGGTGAATGAAAGGGGAGGGTAGTGGCTGCTCTGTGAACAAAGATCCCTGCAAAGGGTGGCGGAGACGAGAACAGTATGTTCATAAAATGTTGATCCTCTAAAAGCTGGGGACATAGTTAGGAATCCCTTTGGATGCTCCTGCATGCACATGCATTTGCAAAATAAGCATTTTGAGAAGATTCCTACAAGAATTAAACATGGATGGGGATACTTGTGCTGAGGCTGAAGAGCATAAGGGTCCACACCTCAAAGCTGATCGCTCAGGCTGTGGTTTAGCTCCAAAAGACCTATAAAAATGCTAAGACATGCAATATAAAGCACTGATTCACTATAAACTCATTCTCCTGCTCAGATAGCTACAGTGGAGAAACTTTGTCTGTGCTGTTCAGCTTTGTCAAGCACCGTCTATGAGCTCAAACACCATATCACATATTCTGTTTAGTTTGACATAACAACCAGTGGAGATCAATGCCTCATCTGCGTTGGATCCACTCTGCGGGCTGCTTTGGCAGCACCCACATAGGTAGGAATTGTGAAGAACCTTGGCCTCAGACTGAGCGTGTGTTGGCATCTGCTTAGGGTCTCTCCCTAGTGATGTGTACTGCACCTGTTGCAAGAGGACTGGGATCCTCTAGCAGGTGCTGTCAGAACATACTTGGTCCATGCATCTGGAGAGCAGAGGGAAGGCAGGAAGGTAGGAGGAGATGGTAAATCGGTGCCACAGCTTTCTTTAGGAAAACAATAAATATATAGAGATATGTATATATATCTGCGTTGAATGAGACAAGGAGGTGGATGTTAAAAGCTGATCCTACGCCTCATTACAAAACAGGAATAAAAGCTGGGAGGGACTGCGGAGCCCAGTAACCTGCAACCCTCTTACCACCCTGCCCTCTTGCTTTTATTCTCACCACCCTGTTCCAGCTCAGAGTCAGGGGCTGAGGTTCCTGGCTGGGACCAGGCTGGGCTGGCAGAGTTGGGGGGGTCGGGAGGGGAGGTCGGCAGGTTTCCTTCTCTGGGACTGCGGAGTTAAACTTCTGCGTGGACTCGTGCCCGCGGGAGACATCTCGAAGAGCCTGGTACTTACGTGTCGCTGGGATGCACATTTTCCTCTGCTTCACCGGGAGAATCCGTGTCATATTTATTTTTTTTATCCCCTTCCCCTTTCTTAAAAGCAGTTGAGCCGAGCCGTCCCGAAAGGGAGGGAGGAGAGACCCCGGCCAGGCACTACCGGAGAAGCAAATTCCCCTCCCGGGAGCTGCCCACCGCCCGGCACCGGTGCGGGACCGGGGTGCTCCCGGGGATGCGCGGTCCCCTCGCCATCTGCGGGAGAAGGAACGCGCTCCCCGGCCGGGCAGGTGGAGCGGAGCCGCGGACACCGGCAGCCAATGGGGACAGCGGCAGGAGAAGGAGGGGATGGACGAGAGGGCAGGGGACGGAGAGGAGAGGGAGGAGGCAGCGGGATGGAGAGCGGGGAAGGGGAGAGGGGGGGAGCTCATGGAAAGGGAAGGTGGAGGGACGAGGAGCGCGGCGAAAGCGCAGTGAAAGGGAGAAGAGGAAAAAGAAGGATGCGGAGAGCAGCTGTGCGGTGGGAAAGGCGGCTTGGCAGGAGGGGAGGTGGGATCCGCTCGGCTCCCCCAGGTAGAGGCAGCGCGGAGCGCCCCGCGGGTGCCCGCGGGCACGCAGGAGAGGGGGCTCCTTGTTTCAAGGATCTTGCAGCGCTGCTCAGAGCTCCAGGGACCCGTCAAAGCCTGGCTGGCAAGATGCTTAGAAACCAGGGTGGGTGCTGAGTGCGCAGACCCTTCTCCCTTCTGTTCTGCCCTACCAGCACCTCCAGATGGATGGAGCTGAGGGCAGCTGGGCCATCTGTCTCAAACCCCCCCTCTCCTGGCTCCATGCAGTCTTATGTCTTTTGCACCTTATTTATGAAAAAGCTCCAGTTCAACAGTACCAAACTCTCCTACTTAATTTCTTCTCTGCTGCAAGGCCTTACTGTGGCAGGGCAAGACATTAAGCTCTTTTGTGCAAGTAGTTCTCCCAGGAAGGAAATTAGAATTTCCCCATCCCATTTGCTGTACGAAGTGCTTCCCTATGGCCCTCACCCCTTCCATGCACTTCATACATTAGTGACTCCTTGTGTTGTGCACTCAGCTCTTGCTATTTCATAGAATCATAGAATCACCAGGTTGGAAAAGACCCATTGGATCATCGAGTCCAACCATTCCTAGCAATCGCTAAACAATGCCCCTCAGCACCTCATCCAACCATCTCTTAAACACCTCCAGGGAAGGTGACTCAACTAGTGCCCAATGACTGTTACAGCTTCTACAGCCAATTCCCACCTTAGCAGAAGCAGGGATATATCTCTGCAAGACAAACACAGCCAGAGTCTAAAAACTGGCCTTCCAAACCTGCTTGAGCAATGATATTTCCAGCCAGTGCTGCTCAAAGGTGAACAGATGAAGGCAGTACAAGGCTTCAAAACTGTCAGGATGCCTTAGCCTAGATCATGGCCACAATGCTGTCTGCAGACACACAGATGAAGCCTCACTTGGGAAGGAATGGCATGGGCAGCACCCAGTGGCTATCTTTGTCATGGCAGGGCAGATATCTGCAGCACTGAGCCCCCTAGCTTACGTCTTAGAAGAAATAGAGCCATGCAACAGCAGAATTCTACCCAGGCCAACTACATTTTGCAGGACTTGCTAGCAAAAGCACAGTCACAGGGTCTTAACTTTCAGGTCTCTGGTTCACTTTCTGAATGCTCAAAGTCCTGCCCCATTCTCTGCCTCAACTCCAAGAGGGTTGTGCACACTGCTTGAATTTTGTTGGAAGGACTGCTCAGCCTGTGCCACCTCCACAGGTAGACAGATATATGAATTTTGTTTCATGCACATGGTAAGCCTCTCCTCTCTGAATTGCTGTACATGATAGGGGACAGGACAGACTGAGAAGGTAAAAAACAAGGCTTGAAAACCAGAAATGAAGTAATAATCCACTGGGAATTCATTGGTTTGAGTAATGTTCAGGATGTTTATGGAAGCCTATATTCTAGTCTCAAGGGATTTTTGTCCCTTGCCCTTCTTCTGGTATACACCCACACCAGAGACTTAATTTCTAGTTTTCTAGACTTTACCTTTGGATTGGGCTTGGCAATTCATCTGGAAGCCCCTGTGCAATGCAGACATTTGTGGAACTCACTGCCACAGGATGTCCTCCAGGGTTGCTCTGGACATTATCAGTGGATATTGTGTCATGTCACTGAATTAACTGCCTTACTCATATCCGACCATGACTTGAATTTGCAGAAATTTCCCTAGCAGCACAGTACCACAGGGACTTCACTGTGTTTGGTTGTTGCTGACACTACACATACACCTCCTCAGTGCAGGAAGCAGCCTTTGAAGCTCAGAAGCGGTGCTGCATCAAGTAGCAGTAAGCTGGCTCAACTCCACAGTTTCTCTGTGCCCTCCTAAGACTGCAGGATTTTGCAGTGCCAATCATTGCACCCTGAGCCCTCCTCCCTCCCGCAAGCAGTGGCAGCAGCACTTCTTACTCTGAAGTCCCTGCAATGCATCAGGAAGACAGGTGCTCACAGCTGCCAGATCCATAATACCACTGGGACCACTCTCTTCAGCTTAATTTTAGAGTCTTGGAGGCAATTTATCTGGACTGGTGACTCATTCCTTGCTTTTTTTTTTTTCCTCTGCCCTCCCCCTTACTGTTCTCACTCTGCCTGTGCCTGGCAGCGAGTGAGTGCTGATACTGATATGAGCGCCTGTGACGTGAGCTTAGGAGCGTTAATGCAGAAATGGTTTGCTGCAAGGGTGTTCCCAGCAACCTGCGGGGACAGTCCCCACTGAGAGGAATCTATAGTCAGGTATCCCCTCCCAAAGCCTGCATCTCATCCTCTGTGTGTCTTGGAGAGGAGACAACTTTTCCTTTGAACCCATGAAGGCTGAGGAAAGAAGGACGAAAGCAAAGGTGTAATCACCTCACTGCCTTTGGCTGGCACATGATATTTGCACTTTACTGAGGCATACAGAGGGCTCAGCTGAGAACTTAGCAACTCGATGCCTGAGTCAAGCCTCATATCTTCATCCTTTAGTGGTTGGGGCTCCCTGGTACCAAGGTCAGCATGGTGCTGCCTGAGGGGTCACTGCCAAAGGAGGGGCACAGCTGGCAAATGCCTCCACCCCGGCCACCCCATTGCTCACTGCTTCAGGGCTGTATCCCTCTGAAATGCAACACATCACAGACATGGCAAAAATGTATGGTCTATTTATTGGGTCTTATTCACTGCATTGTAACCTCAGAGGTTGATGAGGAAGGGAAAGGGCGCTGGGGTGGGGGCGAGTGTGGGGAAGTTGTGCAAATGGACAAACTAGTGCTACAGACCCACAACAGTCTTTCAAGCCAGCAGAAGTAAAAAGCGCAGCGACTGCCACAAGGTACTGAGCTCCAGGATGCTGGAGCCATCACTCTTCGGTGTGCTGGGCAGAATCTGGCATCAGAACGGGGCTGGGATCTGTAATCAAAAACATGACAGCTTTGCTTCTTGTTCTGAAGCCTCTCTCCTCCTGCTGCCTTGAGTTGAAAGGGAAGGGCAGGTGGGGACAACAGGAGGAATAGGAGTTGTGAGGGAGAAGCTGCTGTCTGCCAATGAACAGCAACACAAAAATGCCATTGAGGTGAGCAGGGCCTGGTAAGAGGAAGGCATTGAGCAACTGCCCTGAATAAAGAACAGGTTTTTTTGTTTGGTTAGGGGTTTTTTTGCCTATAGGCAAAGGCTGTGGCTTCATAGCTTTTGGAGCAGGTCATCCTCAGGGCAGCCTGGATGCAGTTCCCTCTGTGCAGAAGGCAACAGACAGTTGTTCTTGCTGAGGGCAGAGGTGGAAAATCCTAGGCTGCCCTGCACCAGGTGGTGGTAGCAAACCTGCACATGGACAGGAAGCAAGGAGGGGTAAGTGGTTTGGGAGTCCATCCATCATACCACTCCTAGGGATAAGGAGGAAATTCTTCACAAAAAGGTGTGAGGCAATGGCACAGGTTGCCCAGGAAAGTTGTGAATGCCCCATCCTTGGGAGTGTTCAAGGGCAGGTTGGATGGGGCTTTGAGAAGCCTGATCTGGTGGGATGTGTCCCTGCATATGGCAGTGGGGGTGGAATTAGATGACCTTTGAGGTCCCTTCCAACTCAAACTGTTCTATGATTTTATGTCTTGTCCTTTCCCTAAGCAGAGCTGCTGTCTCCCTCTCTTAGCGCAACTCATTGCATCAGGCACAGCAGGGCGTAAGAACACAGCAGCCCTCCCCTTTCAGTCACTGAGAAGGGCCACAGATATCACTCCCAGGGATTCTTTCAGACTTACTTGCTTAGAGGATGCTGCATACTCGTTTCTTTGTCCGGGTGGGCTGTGGACAGAGGACTGCTCGGATGGCCTCATCAAACACCGTCTTCAGGCCACGCTGCGTCAAAGCCGAACATTCGAGGTATTTCACAGAATCTGTCAGGAGGAAAGCAGGTTCTGTAATGGGGAGGGAGGGAACTGGGGTAGGCAGTGGGGGGTACCCAGAAGTCTTCTATGAAGGGTTCTCAGGAAAGAAACATATAGTAGCAATATCACAGATCACACCAAGCAGAATGGGATGCATGTGTCTGTATCACCAGCACATTTCTCACTCCCGTTACCTCAGAGCCACAACACCCTCCTCCCTCAGTGCCCATTTTACAGTGTCCTGAGGAACATACGCATCACTGAAACACCCCCTGAGTCTTGTCTTGAGCTAAGGTCTCAAGTCTCCTAGGTTTTGAGTGTCAAGTGCCTCTGGTGGCATCTCAAATCACATGATACCTCCCTTTTGAAACTCTGTACCCCAAAATTCTCAGAGAACTTGTGCAGAAGTTCAAGGCACAGCTCAGGTGATCAAAGCTGTTAAGCATTGCCAGGATGCACATCACTCACTCAGGCAGCCTTGAATGGCTAAAGCTTGACAGTTGTACAAGACCAAGGTTTGCCTGTTCTCCATCCTTGTAGCCAAAGCACAGCCATTGTGTGAGGCTGCCTGTGTAATCCTGGATGGACATCCTTTCCTCTGAACTCCTGGTCAAAAACTTCTCCCTTAGGTTATGTTTTCTATCCTCTCTACTGCCTCTGTGTGCTGCATCTGAGAAGAGAGTTTACATGGAACAGGCATTTGTGCTTGTCCCAAAGTAAAGGAGGGAGCTGACAACCCCAAGATGCGTGGTGGGGTAAGACATGCATACTTGGCGTTGCGTGTATAACCCCTGGGAGTCAGAAGAAGGGCAGGAAGCTGTAGTTGCAACTCTTCCGGAGAGATGTTAGAAAACTCACTCTTCTGCCTGTTTCCGGATGTGGAGGAGAGGCCTCTGCCCACATAGCAGCTGTGGCTTTCACAGAAAAATATTGGCCCAGATAGAAATAGCAGAGTAAAAGGGGAGAGCAATGTGTGAATGTGTATTATTTGTGTGTGTGAGTTTAGGATGGTGACCAGAGAGAGGCAGAAATCAGAGGGCGACCGGATGAGGCTTCCTCAAGTAGCAGATCTCCTTCCTGAGCCTCCTGAAGTGCATTTTGTCTGATGAATATTGATGTATCTTCCTGCATCCCTCAGGGATATCACTGTGAGAGACCCTATAGGAAGCCTCAATAGGCTGAGGGGAACACCTCTTGCCTTTCACTAGGTCCAAGATGTTGTCCCAACACATACCAATTTCCTTGGCCAGAGCAAGGCCCTGAGGATACGTAATGGGGGCTAGCTTCTTCTCCTTCAGCTTCTCAATGGTGTCCTTGTCATCACGAAGATCCAGCTTTGTGCCCACTAGGATAATGGGCGTGTTAGGGCAGTGGTGCCGCACCTCAGGGAACCACTAGCAAGGGAACAAAATAGCAAAGACATGAGAAAAAGTAATATGTATGGACATGCACAGGGGAAAAAAAGGCACCCCTGAAAGAATGTCAGCAAGACAACTCACACCCTGTCCTTCCTCACAGTATTTCCATACAGTGTTGGGTGCTATATCCTGGCCTATACCAGCCCCCCCGTTGCTGAGTTCACAGGCAAAATCCCTGACATGGAGTTCAGACTCTGTCAAGCAAAAGCACAAACTGCTCTTCAACCTTCATGGCTCCCTGAAACCCAGAGAGTAACCTGAAAATGGTTGGAAGGAAATACTATGTTTTTCTCCTTTCCATCCATCCTTCTTCGATCACTTCCCATCCAAAGGCTGTGGGTACCTGCTTGTCATAACCTATGGTCTGGTCCTGGCATGTCTGTGCTGTGACAATCTTGGCTGAAAGATGCCATCAGAACTTAAGCCTGTAGTCTCACAGCTCAATAGTCCAGCAAGATGAATACTGTCCCTTTAATGGGATTGACCGCCTTCTTTGAGATGACCCAGAAAAGACATCTGAAGGAGACTGATACTTTAGTTTCTTCTGACTGACACAAAAAAGGGTATTACCTCTCTGAATCTAGTTGTCCTATTAGCAACCTCCACCCACAGCCACTCTTTTTGGAAGACCACCACCAGTCTCACCCACCTTAACCCCTGATGGATCAGGATCTGTCTCACCTTGGCACGGACGTTTTCATAAGATGCTGGGCTGACAAGGGAGAAGCAGATCAGGAAGACATCCTGTAGGCATACATCCATGGTGCAGGGTTAGGACGAGAGCACAGGGTTGCATGGCAGGAGGCAGGGAGGGGAGAGGAAGCTGGATGGACAGCATTCTCCCTCTGCAGCAGAGGGTCATGATAGGGAAAGCTGATTCCCACAGTGTAACACAGTCCTGAATGCTGCTTATTGCCTCTAGAGGGGAGAAGGATATTTGCTCCCCTGACTCATGGTAACCATAGCCACCATTATCAGAAAAGCCAAATATTGGACGGGGGTTTTGTGGTAGGCACACTTATCCTCATGGGAAACGGCCTGACAGTATCCTGCTCATTTCTCACAAAACACCAGAGAGCTTTCAGGCCAGAACCATTTTCCTTACTGTTGAGACAGAGCTAGGCTCAGCCCCCAAAAGTACACGCATGGCATGCAAATGAGTCTCAGTTATCCACATACATATTTCTCCTGGTCATGGTCAAATTCAGACTTCCATTTAAGACCAAACCTAACCAGCTCTTCAGGGTTATATGTCTTCCATCCAACTTTACCTAGCCAAAACAAGGGTATTGATCCCAACTTATCAATTTCTACATGCTTGGTATGCGTCTCGGGGTAGGTGCAATCATGTCGTTGAGAAATATGCCTGCTTGCATTGACTGCAGAAGGGGTCTAGACAAGCAACTTACACCAGGTGTCTGAATTTTAGATGGCTGAACCTAGCTGAAATAAACAATGCACTCAATTCCTAGTCCTATCAGTTGCAATAGCAACCTTCAGACCAGCACCTGAGGCAGCAAGGTCTTTCTGAGCTTGCCTAGTGACTGCTTGGAACAACGTCCTCTAGGGAGGGTGGCTTTGAAACCCTGAAATCACTCTGTCAACATGATGATAAACTGGTGAATGCAGCATCTGAGGATGGGCATCCATTTGTTTTGTTAGAGGCTTGGGCTTAGTTGGAGCATCTGCGCATCAAATACTTGTGTTCACAGATCAGATCTCTTTTAAAAAGAGACCAGAAGAGTGGAGTTCACAGAAATATGAAAAGCTCCTGCCTCAGCTCATTCCCTGAGCCTCTTTAGCTTTGCAAGAGGGTTTTTACCCGGGCTGTATAAGGCTTCTGCCTCACACTTAAAGCAGGGTCTGCTGGATTGATAACTATCTTCGAAGATCTTAGTTTTCTTGTTAAGTTACTCCAGTAATAATTTTTACCTAAAGGCTCCAAGATACCCTTAGATGTTTTTTACTTTTAGGGTTTCAAGACACTTGCATATCAACAGAGGTATTCCCAGAAAAGTAAAGAGAGATGTGAATGGTCCTGTCACTGTGTTACAGCGAATGTTGATTTTGCAACAGTGTAAGGAGGTATATTGGAGAGAGGAAGAGTGACCCACCGTCTGTGGGTAAGAGAGTGGCCTCAGCCTGTCATAGTCCTCTTGTCCAGCAGTATCCCATAGCCCCAGATTTACAGGCTTGCTGTCAACCATCACGTTGGCGGAATAGTTATCAAACCTGAAATGCAGAAACATAGGCCATAGCTTAAAAAAGAGAAGAGGGAGCCCTTCCAGTAGTGTAGGTGGGTTTCATGAGGTGCACCCAACAGCAAAGGGTAGTGATTCTTCTTCTCACCACACCTGGGTGATGCTGGCTTCCTATGAAACTCTGTCTTATGGAATTGTCACTCAGCATCAACTTCCTCCCTATCACTCAGCTGTCCTGGGCAGGTGTCTGGCTGCAGCCCCACATTTATTTCCTTGTGTGCAGACCTGTAAACCCTTCAGTTTCCCACCTCTTTCTGCAGCATCCTTCCAGAGCTGTCTCTTTCTTTTGTGCTCTGAAACACACCTTTCTTCTCAGAAGTGAGGAAGAAAACCTGTGTCTCTGTAGCTCCCCTAGAGCTCTGCACTTCCACTCTGGTTTGAGTTAAAGTAGAATCAGTTTTCTAACTTTTCAGCTAAGCCTCATCAAAGTAACTTCATTTTCTGAAAGTTAACTGCATGTTTTCCAGTTCCCATTTCTCTTTTAGAATTGATAACACGAGGCATTGGTGTACAGAAAGGCTGTTGCTTATTCTTATTCCTATAGAAACCAAGGCTATCCTTGAGCTGGTGGAATGCCATTAGTCAAAGGGGAGAAAAAGGGTTGCACCTGTAGGAAGGACAGGACAGCAAAGGTGACCCAAAACTGACCAACCGAGTATCCATCCCATATACATCATACTTGGTATAAAACTGAGGAATAACAAGGGTCAAGCTCTCTTCTTTGATGGCTGGCATCTAATACGCACCTCATCTGTCTTTTTACCTTGATCCTGGACCTGTGTTTTCCTGAATCCAGTTCATAAGACAAGCTCCCTCCTGCTACTGAGTCCAGACTGAGACCTTTTCCCTGTGCCTGCTCTTCAGCTTTTGTGATGATGCAGTCATCATCAAAAGGGAGGCAATTTCATATCTTTGTACATACTTATTATTTTCTTATTAATACTACTTATTATTGTTGTTGTTGTTGTTGTTTTGTTTAAGCTGTTTGAGTTTTAGTTTCCAATTCAAAAATCTTTTTCTCTCGTTTTCCTTTACCAGGGTGGGGAAAGGAAATTTGGATTATAACCGCTTGCTTTTGGCTGCTTATCAGGCCATGCTGGGGCTCAACTCTGATGACTTCTCGATACTCCTGATAAAACTGAGGCAAATATGCAAAGTGTGTCCCCTTACTCTTTGACAACTCAGCATGAAATATTCAACAACAGCATTCAGGACTGCTGGGAGTAAGAAAAAAAAAGGATATTAAATCAATGGAGATGTTCTCCCTTCGTCCTAGAAAATGTCCTTTCCTATTCCTTTGTTATTCTTTTTTCAGGCTAAGATGAGGCAAACCAGTGATAGGAAGGAACCAACGCAAATTGCTTGTGAATGTGCTCACAGCATACGCTGCTGTTGCAAGATAAGCCATGCAGTCCAGGAGCATAAAATGGTCTTCCTTTCACATCTCCGGATACAAGCCTTGGACAAGAGGAGAAATGGTGTATAACAGACAAAATGCATAGTCATTTCACCGCTACATGCTAGGAAGGGATGATGCCCTTCCTCAAACCAGTTCCTGAGAAGAGATGGGTTCCTGCTGCCACAGTAATTTTTTTCAACATCGGTTGCAAATTGGTCTGGAGAAATAAGTGAGGCTCTGATGTTTTCTTGTGCCTGTTCTTCCCAAGGAATCTGAACCTGAGCTGGGAGTCTGACTGACTATGCCAGGCTCATTTTTCCACCTCGGGAAGCATGTAGTCATATTCCATACCTCACTGGTGTGGTATGAGGGCATGTGGTGTGTGTGCCCAACCATATCCCTTATCCTTTAAGCTTGCTGCTTATTCCAGCAGTCTGCAGGTCTGTCCCAACCCCACACATCCATCTTCTGGATTTCACAGGGCTTCTACTGTGGCATTGAACTGAATCCTGCACTCCGATCATCAGGGTTATCAGTTCCTGCTCCAATGACAGTGGGTGCCTTGGACAAGGATGGAAATGGGAACCCCTGTCTGGGCAACAGTCTTGTCTTGAATCTGGCCTAGGTTTTGTAGCCTGATGCCTGGTTATTTTGCCTAAAGCACCCCATCTAGTGCTTGTCAACTTAATAGTCAGATAGACCCTTGGGTTCATTTGTGCCTCCTGAATATCCCACCTATACCAGGGTTTTACAACTTGTGTTTCTGGTGAAAGAGGGCATCCAAAGTGTAGAGATACCTTTACTGATTTGGCAACCCTTCCTTTGCTGGCATGGAGGTTGCGACCCTGCCTTCAGAATGCACAACAAGGTGTTTCTGCACCCCTTTGAATCCTGCCTTCCACGCCTCCCGCCACCTCCTGAATCTGTTTATGCTTTACTCACACAGTGGGGATGTATTCTCCTGGAAAGGCATTGGTGGTATAGCTGATAAGGAGACACGTCTTCCCCACAGCTCTGGAAGAGAAAGGATAAAATAACAGGAAGTCATGGTAGTGAGGTGGTCTTGCTTGGGTGAGATGGCGATGGGGCAATCCTTACACACCTCTAAGCTAGCCCTGTCAGGAGATCCCTGAAAGCAGAAACACCTCCATAGGACCTGACAGCACATAACCACAAGTCAGACAACCAACAGGAAGAAAGACAGGATGTCACCCAAAAATGTTCTTTGCTTCGAGCAAGAAAGCTTGCTTTTACAGTCTGTATCAGGGATCACTCAACTAAAACACATTCATTCCACAATGGAGGTGAAAGCCTGTTTTCCAGTGCATACAGAGTGCTGTGTGCTCACAGCCAGGGTCGGTGTATTGATTTGGTGCAGGAGAGACTGTACAAAGCTGCTCAGCTGACTACAGCCCCTGAACATAAGCACTCCTGCCTGCTCTTGCAGGCACTGTGGCCAGGGGCTGATAGCACCTCTTCTTGAGTTAGCCACACCACCTTCCAGTCTTGCTTATCTGCTGTAAGCTGTAGCATCACCCACAGAGAGAGCCTTAAACAGTCAGCAAGGTGCCTCTCCCTGTGGCTGACAGGCAGATGGTGGTGTTTCAGAGCTAGAAGCTGGTGCTTCCTCTCTCCTCAGCCTCCCCCACACTCGTGCTGCAGCAGGGTGGAGTGCAAATAAGCCAGGGTAGCAATGCAGTTCAGACTGAGTGACAGCATTAGTGTGAGGGAGGTAGGAAATAGGACCATAAGGCTGTCAAGGAGAGATGTCACACACAAGGTGAAGGCTGTGGTGAGGGAAAGAAGTGGAGAGAAACTGGGAGACTACGAAAGCAGCCAGGACAGGCATGGAAAGGAATATTCTTCTCCTGACGGGCTGCTATTTTTTAGGTCCATGTGGCCTGGGAGAGTCTGGCCACAGACTTACAGCATGTGTGAATGGAGGCAATGAGAGCAACCTGTATCCTCAGCTTCCAAGCACAGCACAGGATGAGGGAGACACCTTTCCTGGAGGAAAGGCTGCAGTCCTGCTGCCAGGGATGCCCCAACCATCTCAGCTGTATCTGCAAAGTCTGCTGTTGAAGAGCTGCAGTTCTGTCTCTCTGTGTGCCCATGACAGGCACAGCTGGCATCTTCTTCCTGATCATTAGGCACCTGACTTGGTCGTTGTACTTTGGAGTGGACGAGGAGGAAAACGAGTTCTTCAGTATGCTCTGACCCTTGTTTCTTCCTTCTACCACTTCTATTTCTTAGATCCTCTTCTCTGAGTCCCTCCCCTTTTCCCAGATCCCTTGCTTCCATCTTATCATAGAGATGTTAAGGAGGGACCACAGATGATTTGTAAAGCTCTACAGAGAATGGCTCAGGAGGTCTAGGGGTGTGTGTGAGTCAGTTTTGGAAGGAGAGGCAGTTCTGAATTAGAGTGGTTGAACAGAGAGAAGCACAAAGGGTCAGTGAAGGGGTGAAGGTCACAGCAAAACTATTAACAGATGAGGTGAGATTAGTGTCACCTGCAGGTTCCTGGGATGGAACCCAGTGTCTGTTAAGATGTTGGCAATGTATGATGAAGAGGGCTAGGGGGCTAGAACAGCTATGGGGGTACATGAGGGGCTTATCAGAGCAACAGCAGAATAAACTGTGGTCAGTAAGGTTGAGCTAAGAGAGGGTGACAGGGCTAATAAAGCTGGGAGGGATATGAAGGGGGGGTGAACCAAGAGCTCAGAGCAATGGGATGGCTGGACTACTGTTGTGTTGCTAGATGGTAAGAGGGGAGGTGCAGTGTATAAAGAAGCAAAACAATGGGAGAGAAGACATTTAAGAGGAGTTGTGGTTAGAGGGGTTAAGAGCAGGATGTGTTGTGGGGTTAGCCACAATATGAGGGGAATGCTGCCTTGAGGGGTGGTTACAGTGATGGTGCAATGTGTGAGGAGAAAACTGGAGGTGGAGGGGAGGGTGTTAACTGGGCAACAGAAAAATACTCAGTAGCTTTGTCGTTCCAGCTCCAGATTGCAGCCTTTAGGGTGCTTTTCTTAGAGGTAACAATGTTTATTTGGGGCTCTGTCCTTCCTTGTCCTTTCTCCCCATCCCCTTGCCCCATCCCCTGAAAATATGTCTGACGCACTGTTATGTTTGCAGACATTTTCTTCCCCAGGCGAGTATTGAAGGAGGAAGTGACTGTGGGGAGCAGGGCTGCTGCAAATGTCTCTTCATCTGCTACCTGATAACTGCCCCAGATAACAGCCTGGCCAGATCCAAGCTGGGAAATGAATTAACCTACTCCACGCCAAGTTTGGACTCTCTGCCTCTCCCTTCCCTACATTTACTCATCCCACAGGGAAGGAGGTTCTGTCCACCCCATCCTTCCCACCCCCAGCACTACTGACTGCTTCACTAATTGATGGCTTATCCTTGGCTATTTCCAGGGATCATGAGACATGACCAGTGACGCTACCATGCTGTGAAGGCAAAATTGTGTTACCTTCCTCTCCCAAAGTGGCATGTATTTGAGCCTGTCTCAGTAGAAAGAGCTCCTCCTCCCTGTGCCTACAGAAAGTCCTTGTCAAATGGGCTGCTCCACACCATGATACAGAGATAACATGCTGAGAAAAGTTGAACACTGGAGGACATCTTGCCAGGATCTGTGTCTTCTCTCAGTGAGCTGCAGTGAGCAGATGGCTTTCAAAGAGCCATTCACCTGCAGGACAGCGCTTGCTTGGATTTTAAATCTGACTCCTGCCCATAGGCTGGATCTGGCAGCAACACCACCACCTCCTGTGTGGCGCACAGACCTGATCAACTTCCCACGCCCCTTTTGCAGATGTCCTTCAAAATGACCTCTTCCACACCCTCCCCCGAGGAAGGTTCTTTGACCAGGGAGGTAAGAGCAAGTAAGAAAAGGAATGCAGTCTGCAGGTGGTCAGAAGCAAAGCTGGGCATCTTTCACCAAGTAGCCACCTCCTTTTTTGTCCCTTGTCACCACCTCTCCCTCCCCACATCCACAGCAGACCAGTGGGTTACCTACCCGTCTCCCACCACGACACACTTGATGGCTTGCATGTCTCTGGAGCCGTGGCGGAGGACAGCACCTGGGGCAGAGGAAATTCAGGCCAAGGCAAGCAGCAGGGAGAGATGGGCCAATTTGGGTATCAGCCCTTGCACTGCAATGAGTGGCAGGTTGCAAGAAGGGAGGAAGTGGAAGAGGGAACTTTACTCGACAACCAACCCTCTGGTCCCTCCTCCTTTCCCACCACAACAGCAGATCTGCGGCCAAGGCCGTTAGATGAAGGCGGGGCATGCATGACTTCATGGTTGGGATGATGACTGCTGAAATTTTCCCCCTCACCACCCGAAGTCTCAACCATTCCCTTCCTGCTCCATCCTAGAAAACAACTGGCGCACGAAACTGTCTTCACAGGTAGCTGAACAAGGATTTGAATGGGCATGAGAAAGTGGAAGGGTAGGTTTCCCTCTACCTTCTTTATCATCCAAATTGGAAGAGATATAAACAGGCAAGGGGATCTCAAGTGGGATCCAATGGCACGAGGTTTAACAAGGCCAAATGCTGGGTCCTGCACTTGGAGTACAACAACCCTATACAGAGCTACAGACTGGGAAAAGTCTGGAGAGCTGCCAGGAGGAGAGGGACCTGGGGGTGTTGGTTGACAGTGACTGAACACGAGCCAGCAGTGTGCCCAGGTGGCCAAGAAGGTCAATAGCATCTTGGCTTGTATCAGAAACAGTGTGACCAGCAGGTCCGGGGAGGTTACTTTCCCTCTGTACTTGGCACTGGTGAGACCGCTCCTTGAATCTTGTGTTCAGTTCTGTGACCCTCACNTCACAGAAAGGGTCACTGGGCATTGGAACAGGCTGCCCAGGGAGGTGGTTGAGTCACCTTCCCTGGAGGTGTTTAAGGGACAGGTGGATGAGGTGCTGAGGGGCATGGTTTAGTGATTGATAGAAATGGTTGGACTTGATGATCCAGTGGGTCCTTTCCAATGTAGTGATTCTATGATTCTATGATTAGGGAGGGCAACAAAGAGCAATGAAGATTTTTCAGGTCTTCCCAGTGTCCCTGAGCACCTATGACAAAGTGTCACAAGGAACAATGTGGAAGCTGAACAAGGAAGTTAAGCAGCCTCCCGGAAGCCACCTCATGCCTGCTCTATCCCTTCTCTCCTGTGGTGATAAGGTCCTGCTGCACTTCCCCACCTACTCAGGTTACTGGTGCAAAGAAGCATTGTGGGAATGTGTGTATTCACCATGAAGTGGAGGCAATGCATCAAGGCATGCAATGAGCTGTTTTCTCTCCAATGACAGTATGAAGGCCAAGGCTACGGAACAGGAGGAACCCCTGTGAACCAGCTTGTCCATATCCACTCTCTCTCCTACCTCCACGAAAAAGCATCCAGTGAGAGCTGCTGTCAGACCTCTTCCTTCTGGTCCTCAGAAAAGAAGAGTTTTGGAGCTAAGCAGCAAGGACAAGGAGGAAGCAATCACCCTAAGAAAGATGAGACAAAGCAGAAACATTCCAGGAGGCTCTGCTCCTTCCTTTTCTTTCTCGGAACAGGGGCCTGCCTCCTCTTTTTTCCTTCTCCTCCATACAATGCTAAGCCTCAAAAAGCCAGCATGCATGCACACCTGTGTGTTCTAGCCTGAACTGATAAGTGGATTTCATAGAAGAAGTGATGTGGTGACACAGAATTAATTAAGATTTCCAGGCTTTGTCAGGATGCCAGCTAGACCAAGAACAGTGGAGTTTCAGCTGGGATGTTGCTGAAGGAAGGAACTCTGAAGTAAATAATTTTTTCTCCAAAGGCTGATGACCTTTGCACTGCTGCAGCTACTGGAGGCTGTTGCCACTGTCGTGCTGGGAGGAGAGTTCCCTCATTCCTCACTCAGCACTGCTTACAACCCAGAAACCTTCAGCTGTGGAATGTTTCCAAGTCTTGCCTCTATTTCAGAAGAACAAAGTGACCAGCTGTACTAAGTGTTCCCTCTCTGGGTGGTAGGGAAAGGGGAGGAAGGAAACCCACTGACTCCTCTGCAAGTAAGAGCAGGAACAGACCATAGGAATACAGGTCAGAGACGGGCAAGAGGGAGAGTAACGAAGACTGTTAGATGGACAACTGCAGCAGGAACTGGAAAGGGCAGGCAGGCATAGAATTTAGTGGGCCAGGAGATAGGAACTCACTCAGAAGATAATGCAGCTATATATATCTCTCTAGAGAATTCTACTGATGGGTGGAGGAAAAAACATTAAATTTCGCTGGGCAACTGGATGCATTGAGAGCTCTCTGTGGGAGACATCTGGGTAACAAGTAAGGGGCCCAAGGAGCTGGAGCTGGTGGATTGAGGGATCTCCCGGTTGGGCAGGCAGCCTGAGACAGGCAAGCAGGAAACCAACCCCTTTCTGGGTATTGTTGAAACTACATTTAGAACCAGCTTCTTCAAAGGAGCATTTAAATTTTTACTTGATGTTTTCTTTGAAGGTTTCCAATAAATCATATTGCCTGTGGAGAAGCAGGTGGGAAGATGGGAACTGAGGGAGAAAGAGATGAGGAGAGCTGTATAATACATTGAATCTTTCCTGGGAGAAAGTAACAGTCACATGAGGATACTGGGGCTAGGGATAGGATTCAGGCTAAGGGAGACTGGATGGAAAACTGGCCAGTGGCACAATGGAACCTGGTGACAGAGAGGAACAAGGACCACTGACCTTCTGAATGCCAGTGTATGCTTTTGTCCTTGTAGTCTGGCATATGGGCTTGTGGAACTGGCAGCGTGGGGAAGAAGATTGGGGAAGAAGAAGATGGGTTAAAATCAGTCAGAAAGGAGGTACTGTTGTTGAAACACCATGTCCAGGTGAGCCTCATGTCATAGCCAGTACAGTTCTATATGGCAAACAATGAGATATGGGAGTCCTCGAAAGAAGATACATCTCCATCTTCCTTCTGGGCAAATTATTTTTGGAAGATAATTGTCAGCTTCTGCTATGGATAGTCAGTTCTTGTCCAAGTCAGTGGTCTGTGGTATGAATCCACAAACATCCCTCTTCTGCCACAGCCTCTTTAGAGGGAAGACAGTAATCTCCATAAAGGCTTTTAGGGTTGGTTTTTTTTTCCATCATACTTAAATTCTTGAAAATGGGATGATACATTCTAATAATATATATTGTAATCAACTCTGAGAAAAACTGGCACCTACAGCATTAAAACCTCTTGGTTGTGCATGCTGCAGGAAAGGGAAGGAAACTGTAGGAAATACGCCCATAACCTCTCACTGATCACATACAGATCTGTTGCTGCTTTTATGTCCTCTCACACCACCAAGAGGTGCTCTTGACATGAGTTTCGTTCTGCTTGTGCAGTGGGGCAGAGGGAAGGCAGGCAGCCATCTGGGATTTCTTGTTCCCTTTGCTGAGTTTGAGGAAGATGCTAATGGAGATGCTCAGTGAGACAGTTTTGCTCCAAGAGAATTCCAAAGCCCTGAGCTCAGAGTGACCTGCCTGTGCTGGGTTTATACTTCACCCATGTAGAATGGCAGGCAAGGAAGGAAATGTGTGATAGCATTTCCTTCTCTCAAGAATCCAAAGTGGTGAGGAATCTGTGTTGCTCCATCTATCCCTCTTTCTATGGGGTTCTCCTCCTTCAGGGAGGATGAGAAAAGGGTGAGGGGGTTCTTTCAGCAATAATGATTATGCTTCACAGCCCTGCACAGGAGGGCACAACCTGAGCAGGAGGTTTGTCCTTCAGCACTGACAGGGTAGTATGGGGGGAACATGAGGCTCCATTCTTTGTACACACATGGCATGGCCACAGCAGATATTCTCTCTGTCCCGGGCCCTGATAGAATTTATTTTCTGTGAGCTATTGCTCAGGCTATCCTGAGACCTTTCCTGTGTGTGCTGGGTCTCCACTAGAGAACACAGTAGTTTGCTTCAGCCTGACTGGGCTGCGAACTGTCCCTGCTTGCTATATTCCCCTTTTGCATCTTCCCACTTCCCCAATCACACAGCTTCATACCATCTGTCTCTAGCTTTTAGTTCTCACTTCACTGCTTCTCTTCTCCAGAACTCCCACCCCTCACTCTCGCTGCCTCCCTCTCCACTCACTGCTGTGGTTTCTCACTGCCTGCCATGCTCACTTGAAAAGCCTGCCTTGAATTCAGAGCTCGGATCATAACTGAAGTGGGGTGATGCACCTCAGGCTGTGATGTTCTACAGTCACTCTTAGAGAGGTTGTGGAGTTGCTTCATACAGGGTGTGTTTTCTAACATGGACATACCAAAGGTTTCTCTAGCATAAATTCACCTTGGTAAACAAAAGCTGAGGGAAAAAAAGAAGTTTCCAATCCCACCTCACTGAATACAAACTGCCTACATTTACAGCACAACTCATAAGCAACTGGACTTGCAAGTGGTGCTCTGAGTCTTAAATCTCTCTCACTCATGGGCTTTTCTGGACACCAGCCCTACTGTGATCAGAGGCAGTTGATCCATTCCTGATTCACTGTGTTATGGAGGCTCCTCTACCTTCAGACAGTGACTGCTTTCAGCCATTCCAATGTTGGGAAAAATAGAAGGTCCGCTGCTGTTCTCACTGGAGCACTGAAAGAGGCTCACTTGTTCCACTTCTTCTCAGTATAGCTGGATAAGCAATTGACCATGGCACAGACCTTTGGGTATCAAGTTCTTTGTGGTAACTGACTCACACTTGAGTTTGCCTCAGTTGAGAAGTTGCTTGCACACTCTAAAGCTTACTAGTTTTTTATGTCTTGGCCTTATCTGCTTCTCTGTACTTCTGCAAGTCCCCAGTGGTTCTGATATTGGTTTCCATTCTTACAGACATTTTGTTCTCAGCCAGTGACAATCCCCATCTCACTGATACCACTCTGTTACTTAATGGTGGTAAGTACCGATCAGTATCTGACTGTGCATTGTTTTCCACGAGGTGCTAAAATGGTTCAACAACATTTCTCACATGCCTGTTGTGGAGGGTTGGTAACAGAGACTAGAGATAAAGTGTAAATTCTAACTTGAGTGTCAGTTGCCTGACTTAACACTCTTGCCTGCTAGCAGCCTTCATATGATATCAGATATTAGATGTGCTATGTTTTGTAAAACTAGATCTAATACATATCTTTTGTAAGCTATTGTATCTTCTAGGAAGACTGCATCAGAAGTGTGAAAAGAGCTGCTTAAAGTACTAAGGAAATCTATAGTTACTCTGGTTTACAAGATTAATATGTCCTGACCTCCCAAATTAAAATCTGCTGCTTGACTTCTACCAGTTTTTTTCAAAGACATAAATCTTCAATATTGCTGAAAATTGGAGTCCAACAAAAAATCCCTCTGGCACTTTATTCAAGTTTATCAGACTCTAAGTGATCCTTCTGTTATCTTTATAAGAATTTTGGGAGGGTTTGTTGTTTTGGTTTGGGTTTTTTTTATTTCCTGTGGTCCTTAAGAATCACCATCTTTCTATCTTTAAAATAGTCTCCAGTTCTTGAATTAGCAAAATCAGTTGAGATTAGGCTGTTTCAGGTACTCAGCATTAGTAGCTTTAGTTATTGCCTGCATGTTTGCATCCTGAGCTATTGCTCTGCTTGTCACAGTCTGTTGCTTCTCACACTAGACGTGGGTTATTTTATTCCAATTGTTATATGAAAAATCCTGTTATTGTCTTGCTTTAGTACTGTTTTACCTTGCCTTGATATACTGTCTGTGCAGCTCATAATCCCCATAATACCATGTAAGTAGTGTTATACTCTTTCCTGATATCCTGCCATCCCTAAGTCCAACCTGAATGGCAGTTGAAACCTCCTGAAGGGACTATTGAATTTGTACAAACCTGTTATTTGTCTCTCTGTCGGTAGTTGTGGGAATACAGTTGACATGTTCGGCACAGAGAAATATTTGGCATTGACTTTTGTTACTCTTTTTATCCCTTTGAAAGTAGTAGGAAATATTCATACTTCATTTATATTTACACAATTATTTTAAACTTTTTTCAAGCAGAAGAGAAATGCAGCTACCCTGTGGTTTGTTATTTCTCCTTGTGACCATCAAAACAAAAGATATTTCCAGTTCCAATTTAAAACTCAGTCCAGTCAGGGAACATTCTGGGAGGAAAAAAAAAAACCCTGTTCATGGCATAGGAGGCACAGAGAGCACCCTGCAATATTAATCTGCAGAGCCTACCTAATCTGCCCATGCTTGATGAGACAAAGAGATCTGGTCCAACGTGGATGCCCCATTACACAGATTCCCACCTCTTGCCTGCACAACACCAGCCTGAGCTAACACAGCTGGGAAGGATGTGCAGTTGCAGTAGCAATTACTGTAACCCTAGTCCTTTATCAGAAGTGCTAATTTCCAGGGATCTGCTTCTTCCTGTTCCAGTTTTTAACAGCTCTGGAGGCACAGGAGAACTGCTTTACCTGTGGGGTGGTATATGTGAAGGAGAGTGATAGGAGGGGGCAAAGAGTCCAATTCTACCTCAATCTAACTCAAGACATATCTGACCCGGTCCAGTCTCCTTCATATACCCTGATATAATGTAGACTACTCAACACACCCTCCCATCCACTCCTTTTGGTCCCTTACTGACACCTCTTCTTGCATAGTTAGGAGAGCTTTGTCTGCAGGTTTGATCCAGTTGTGTCTTGGAGTGGCCATTCCCATCTCTACTCTTTGCCTTGTTGACATAATCTCCATGACCTGGAAAATGTTCTCCATTCTCCTGCTTTTCCAAAGAGTGCATGCCTTGATGAGACGTGCCCTGCATCTAACCTTAGTTGCTCTTTTCCCAGTTCCTGCTGCAGTCATCACAATGGGTTTGGTTTCTTTTAATGTATAGGCCACGGGTTTCTCCAGGAGGAAGATGCCCGAACCAGTGCCCAATATGAGTCTGTTCCCTGAATGTGGGCATCTTTTAGCATAAGTTGATTTTTTCTGCCTGTCAAATTCTTCTTGTTCAGTCTGTATTTGACCTAGGATGTATCTATGCTGGCCTCTTTGAGAATACCAGTGGGAGAACCCATGTCCTCTCTGTCACTGCCTATAGGCTAGCTCTGACCATATTCTATAGTATTTAAGTTTATCTCCCCTGGGATCCATTTGATGTTTCTATGGCCTTGGGGCCTAATTATTTTTTGTTTTCTTGCTTGCTTGCCTGCTTCCTTTTGTGCTCGCTAGATGTACTGCTTTTTTTTCCTCTCCTTTTTCCCTTTCTTTCCTCCTTCCCTCCTCCCTCTTGTTCTCCCTTGTCCTCTCTATCTTTGCTTTTTCCTTTGGTGTACTCCCACGACCACATTTTTTTCACTTGAAATAATGATAGAGTTGTGTTGTAGACCTTCCATGGTATTTTCATGCCATGACTACGAAATGTGTCACTTATTTTAAGGGCATTTCTAGGTGCATTGCTGCTGGGATATTGTTAGTATCTGAGTTCACTACAAATCTGTATTGCCTGTCTGGGATGTTTAAGGACACTGACCTTTCATCCAGGTCTAGTTTTTCTTCAGGTCAAGCCTTGAATGGAACTAGTTTGTGTGCCATGAGAATGAGTGGGGAATAAAGATCTAGAGAGGGAGACATACATACCCTGCACTTTGGAAAGAATGGGAGATGCTGTAGGCTTAGTTTAGTCATATGATCCTGTCTCACTTCTTGTGTAACCTCAAGAAAAAACATCTCACAGGTGTTTTGTTTTTATATGAAATAGACTTAGACATTTTTTTTTAATGATGGGTTTCCCATGCAGTCTCCTCTGTGTCCTTCTATGATGGGGCCACAGCATTGGTGAATAAGGGACAAGTAATTAACATCATCTGCCTGGACTTGTGCAAAAGCATTCAACACTTTCTACACAACACCCTTGACTCTAAATTGGAGAGATGCCCTTTTGATGGATGGACCTCTCAATGAATAAGGAATTGGCTGGATGGTCACTTTGAAAGAGTTGTGATCAATAGGTCAACATCCAGCTGGAGAGCAGTGATGAGTGGCATTCTGCCGGGGTCAGTTTTGGGACTGGTGTTGAACATCTTTGTTGCAGACACAGACAATGAGATTGACTGCCTCCTTGGCAAGTTTGCTGATGACACCAAGCTTTGTGGCATGGTCAACATGTTGGAGGGAAGAAATGCCATCCAGAGTGACCTTGACAGGCTTAAGAGTTGGGCCTATGCAAACATCATGACGTTCAAAGAGGTCAAGTGCAAGGCCCTGCACTGGGGTTGGGACGACTCCAAGCACAAATACAGGCTGGACAGAGAATGGATGGAGAGCAGCCCTGAAAAGAAAGAATTGGGGGTGTTGGTGGATGAGAAGCTCAACATGAGCCAGCTTAGTGCACTTGCATCCCAGAAAGCCAAATGTATCCTGGGTTGCATCAAAAGAAATGTGACCAGCATGTTGAGGGAGGTGATTTTCCCCCTCTGCTCTCGTGAGACCTC
The DNA here is from genome assembly GCA_013389865.1 of Piaya cayana. Classification (NCBI taxonomy): domain Eukaryota; kingdom Metazoa; phylum Chordata; class Aves; order Cuculiformes; family Coccyzidae; genus Piaya; species Piaya cayana. The sequence goes on from WAAB01005559.1 coordinate 127,981, forward strand.
ACCTGGAGTGCTATCTTCAGTTCTGGAGTCCTCAGTGCAGGAGGGACGTGGATCAAGAGCAAGTCCATAGAAGAACCAGCCACAGAGATGATCAGAGGTCTGGAGTATCTCCTGTAAGAGGACAGTCTGAGAGCATTCAGCTTGCTTAGCTTAGAGAAGAGAAGGCTCCAAGGAGAATTTTTAGCAGCCTTCCACTACTTAAAGTGGGCCTACAAGAAAGATGGAGAGTGGTTCTTATCAGGGAGTGTAGTGATAAGATGAGGAATGACAGTTTTGAGCTGAAAGATTTGAGGTTTAGATTAGATATTAGGAAGCAATTTTTTATTGTGAGGGTGGTGAGGCACTGGAACAGGTTGCCCAGAGAAACTGTGGATGCCCCAACTCTGGAGGTGTTCAAGGCTGGGCTGGATGAGGCTTTGAGCAACCTGATCCAGCAGAAAGTGTCCTTACTCATGGCAAGGGGGTTGGAACTGTATGATCTTTAGGGTCCCTTCCAACACAAACCATTCTCTGATTCTATGATTTTATGATTGTATGATTCTATGATTCATTTAAAGAGCACCAAGGTGAACCATTTTTAAAAGTAAGGCTGCCAGAACCAGGAGAATAGAGGTAGCGGAGGCCATCCTTGAATTAGTAGGTATGACCCCAAAACACAACAGTCAGGGATTCCAAAAGGCAAACATGAGAAGCTGTTAAAAGAAGGAAACATCAAGGAGTTGAGAGGTGAAGCAAGTATGGATTAGAGACACGGGTACAGGTTTTGCTTTGCTCTCTGTTGGAGTGGCTGGGAGTACTTCTGCAGTGCACAGAGGCATCTATTTTGGTGTTTGTAGGTTGCTTGTGGTTTGACCTGCCCACAGATAGGTGTATAAGAACAGCCCTGATCAAGCTGCCTATGTATGTCACCTAACCTTGAGGCAGGCAAGATCAGGTCTTTCAAGGAAGTGCTTTAGGTTTCTGTGCCTGCTTGATGTCAGCTGCAATACTGCTGAAACAATTTTTTTCTTTAATGGAAAACAATAATGGAAGTACTGAACCTGATAGTCTGGACCCAGTCCATGTGCAGGAACTAGGACACTGGGCCAGACTGTGGGGCAGTGAATTCTTTGACGTGGCCCAAAATCTAAAGACAGAAACTGAATTTACAAGAGGTAGGATCTTAGAAATTTGTGACCCAAAGGAAGGCCTCTGATAAACATTAAGAACGAATGTTGGGTATGATGAAGGTGAGGGAAGACACACATGATGGTTTGAAATCAGTTTCCATTCTTAAATTTCACTGTCTTCTTCCTTTTATGCCTCTCAAATAAGCTCCTAGTTTCATCTTTGATAATGTTGACCTTGACCAGGGATTTATACCTCCCAAATAAGCCACTAGTTTCTTCTTTGCTAATGTCGACCCTGACCAGTGGTGAATGCCACTGACTTTTCCTAAAGATCGTATGTTATTTGTGACCCTGCCTACAGCTGCCTGTGTGGATCCATTCGGGATTTCTGCCATGCCTTGACATCTTTAAGGTTTGGATATCTCCCATTCTTCACTGGAAATTCATTAGAGCATTTGTCCTTTCCAATAACAGCACCAAACATGTAGCACAACCACAGGTAACAGCAAATGCAAGAGATGGAGAGAAAAGGGGGGCAATTTGTGTCTTTCTCTGTGAGGCTGAAAGTCTCTAGAGCAATGAAACCTAGCCAGAGTGTCCCAACTGATCCTACTTTTCTCATCAAGCCTTTTAAAGGGCCGACTATTCTCTTCAGAGGATCTCAGACAAGACTTAGTTAATGAGAATGTGGGAAGGTGGTAGCTCTTTGTTTCCTAGTGAGTCAAAGACCTTCACCCTCACAGAAGCCTGTGTCCAAAAGGTGGTAAGTGTACACAGATGCTCACTCTGATTGCATAACATGTTGTAGGGTCATTTCTTACTTTCCTATGTGTATAATGCTCCTGCAAACTACCTTGCTGTTTCATGGAAACATGGTAGGTAGAAGTCAAGACTAGTTTTGCTGTCCTGCTCAAGGTCTGCTGTGAGTACAGCAATAGGTGGGAAAGCTAAGAACGTAATCTGCTTCAGAGTTAAGTGTTCATGCATGGAGTGGTGCTCTCCTTCTATAGCTTCGTTCCTACTAGAGGAGGCAGAAGGACTGTTTGAGCATCACACCTAGTTTGAATTTTACCTTGACCTTTCTATTCACAGTCCCCAGTTCTTCTGGCTCTAACATGGTGCTCTTGTGCACACTTCTTTTTCCTAGCATTGCCTACCTCAGAGATATACCACATAAATCACATGGTAAACAAATACAGCTAACCTAAGCGGAAGTGTGCAGCTTTCTGTGGCTGTGTGGAGGAGATGGAGGAAAAAAACCCACCTCTCTGCCTGGCAAATGAACAAAGCAGCACAAGTTCCTTCATAACGGGCCTGTTAATGCCAGCTTACCTACTGGCAGGACTATCACTAAAGCTCAAGAGAGGACTTTCTCCACCTCAAATTTAGCAGGCTTCTCAAGAAAACCAATTTATTAGTGGGAAAAAAAGAAAATAAAAAGGAATACTTAAAGTATGCATCACTTACTGGACCGTGAGTGAGGGAAAAGCAAAAAAAGGACTCTCTTCTTACTGTCCATTAACCACCCTCCTGTTTAGGAGTGTTCATCCCCTCAGCTATCTAGTGCAGAATTAACAGAGGAAGAATCTTCCCTTTAAAATGAAACCACTTCCTAAATCAGATGGTTTTTCTGAATCAAGAAGTTCCTCTTTCCCCCCTCACTCCTCGGATTATATCAGACACGAGCCCAAAGTACTATCAGCCTCTCACTGCTCATTTTGGTCCCCTCAAATGCAGATGAGTGCCCAGAGACTTCCCCTCAAAGCTACTGGAATGGAAATACATTTCTGGATTTGCACTGCAGAAGTGGCCAAGGAGCCCCTGTTAGCTCACAGTTGTATGCACATACACTACGAGTTAACCTCACTGGTGCAAACTGGTGAGATGTTCTCAGATGGACTAGGAGAGGAAGGGTGGAGCCACAGGGCAACCCGCCCCCCCAGTGATGCTACTATCTTGGTCACTGGCTCCAAGTTGTTTCAGTTCTGTGAAGCATCTGAACAAGCAGAAGGCGAGGAGGAACAAGACTTTTGTTGAAAATACATTGTGCTCTTCAGGATGGACTTTTGTCCTGCTGGTAAGCCCTGACCGTCTTTTGCCTTGTTTTCTGTGAGAGCTGTGCACTCAGTTTGATGGGGCAGGGCACACCATGAAATCCTGGTAGCTAGAATGGATGCTGTGGCTGGTGGCTGGAGGAATGAGATGGTGGAAGATTGCAGGTGGTGCAGTCAATTGCTTGTCAACCTTAAGCATTAGGCATGGTTTTCTTTTTACTTGCTCTCCTGTAAGCAAACTCTTCACATAGAGAAAAATTTTCCCATTGATTTGAATGGCCTCTGTGCTGAGGTGGTGATCCTGAACTGAGCTGGGAACTGACTTAGGAGTATCAGGGGTATATGTGACACTTGGGATGACCACCTCTAAGCTTTGGCTTCTCTTCATGAAGCTCTGACATGGCTTGCAAGCTCCTTAGTTGTGTTTCCCTACAGCGTCCACTAGCTGGTTTTCCTTTGCAGAGCCTCTCATGCAGTTGGGTATCCAGGGCAACATGGTTGCAAGGCTTGTCCTACCAGGTTATCTCTTGCTTATGTCCATGTTAAAAGTAAATATCTTTATTAGAGTTCTGCCAACTCCAAGTGGTCTGCAGATTGGCCTGCTTGGTCCTGAAATAACCTCAAAAGGCAGATGTGGGTGAGGGGAGATAAGCCAGATCTGATGAACCAAGAGAGATCTCAGGCTGTAATTCTTACTTGGGCAGGTGGTGGATAAAATGGTTGGGATTCAGCAAAGAAAGTCACACTGTCAGGTGGGACATTTCTAACCTCTGTGTGAGGAAGCTCTGAGTGTGTGTCTGAACGAAGGCAGCAGACAGGGAGACCTGAAAAGGAACAAGCTGAACAAGGGCCTAGAAAAAAAGGGATCATCTTGCAATGGCTGTGCTGCTTCCAACTCTGTCCTCAGGATTTTTTTGTACAGTACACAGAGCACAGAGTGAATGGATAAAGTGTTGCCTAGTTTCAACAACAGTTCAGCACTTTTTAGATCCTAGTTAGGTAGCCAAGGATAAGGGCACACTCAAACTGCATACCAGACTTGCTTATTAACGAAATTGGGACCTACGGGAGCTGAGCTGTCACCAGCATCTGGCTATGCATGTTGGTGAAGGTGAGTCTCTTCAGATCACCCAGCCCTCACCACTTGAAAGCAACTCTAAATAAAGCTTCTGCATGTTTTTGCTACTTATTTTTTGGTGTGCATTCTGCAGAAACTGGGGCTTTCACAACTGATGGCCTGACACAGTCATTCACACAAGTTATGTGTTACTGAGTTAATGATGTCTTAAAAGTTACACACTGCAGTAGTACAATGAGGTTTTGCTCAGGGACAATTTGACTTTGCTCAGCTCTGGCTAGCAGTAGAGCCTGGAGACAGGCAATGCCTGAAGAGATATGCTAGTTCTGACCAATGTCTTTGCTTAGTCCCAACCTGTTACTTCACAGCTGGGTGGGAAAGTGGTCTTGTGATGCTACTGTATCTTGGAAGCTAAGGCTACACACAGAGGCAGGTTTCCAGTGAGCTTTGGGACCCTGGATGCCTTTCAAGTTTTGTAGTTGTGACATGATTTTCCTGAAGGCCAAAGGTGCATATACACTCCTACCGGGAGACAAAACGGCCCTGTTAGATACCTATCATCTGCCCCAACTGCATGCAGCTGACGTCTATGTCTGTGGGGGGACTGCTCTCCCTGTAGTGGGTATCCTCTTCCAGTGTCTCTCAGAATTCTCTAGTGACTGACTGGGTGAGGCCACAGGGGCAGTATACCAGGTCCTGTGTGTACGTGACATGGGAAAGCAGGCTTGTACCATACTATCATATGCAAAGATGTGTGGGGTCAGAACCACGCTACATGTTGTCATGTGGGATAAGAGAACCAGTAGACAACATAATTTTTTTCACACATAGCTGAAATGTGCAAATTAAACCTGTGTGAGGTCTATGTTGAATTTCTTCTGACACAAGCTGCAAGAGACCTATAAAGTAGCTGCAGGAGGGAGACAGATTGAGTTGGAGGGAACAGAGAAGCTCGAAGGCTTCCTGTTGTCTGCCTGGTACCAGCATGGTACCTGGCTTGATAGGTGGTGGTCTGCTCTGGAGATGACACAGCAACCATATCAGGCAAGAAAAGGAATATCAGGTGAATTTTTTCTACCAGACACCCTCACCCAGGCAGAAGGTGTCCATCAGGCTGTTCTGTTTGTGTGATGCTGTGGGTGGAGGTACCCAAAGCCTTTAGCAGCCACACTCATTGCCTTGCAAATGGACCAGATAAGCCTCTGCTGCTAAACTGTTGGTGGGTAGCACGTGGATGGTCTGTAGCAGTACTACAGATGCAGTCTTTCTTCATAACCTTCTGCTGTTTCTGCAGTCCATCCTTCCAGCTCTCCAGGGTAATCACTTCCTGCTTATCTCTGCACTCCAAAAGCTACTTTGCTACTCATAAACTTTTGCTTGGGATTAAAGTCTCAGTTGGCAGCTGGATGGCTCTGCACAGCCCTTTGCAGTGGGAGATGACACCAGCAAACAAAGTACTCTGCTGGCCACATGAGTATGCAGACTTTTGGGACACTCCAACCTTCCCTCCAGGTGGCAGGGATGAGTGTATAAGTCACCACAATGGGAATTGGAGTCTGTTTTCTGTTTTGAATGACAGCACCAAAAATACAAGCCTGGGCAGCTTATGAAGAACTGGAAGGTCTTTCTATCTGTATCTGTCCTGAGAGTGGGGAAACAAATTCAAGATCCCCTCAAATGTGATGCTGGTGTTCTTTCTTTTCATAATTTATTCTCTGAAAATAAACTCAAAGCAGCAGCATCATGTCCTCTTTTGAGAGAACATTAACCAGTTTTTTGTGTTGTGTGTCTGAATTGGAAGATTTCAGTGTCGGTCTGGCTGACAGCATCCCCTATAAACCTGCAGGTGTGTTCATTGGGTGTTCTTCAGCACTGCGAAATTTCCCCCTGTGCAGAGAACCCTGACCAGGGCTATGGTTCATGTGTGTCCTGACCTAGCCCTAGAGGGAAGTGGAACTTGGTGGCCCTGAGGACTCCGATGAGGCTGAAGCTATTCCTCAATATCCCTTCCCCAGTGCAGGGATGAACTCCCTTTGCCACTGCAAGTGTCTAGAGTGAACCAGGCATGGCTTTGCTTGAAGTGCCCCTCTCCTGCTGACTTGGCTTGTTCTCCGTGTGGAGAAGGAAGGAAAGGCAAAGCAATCTGCTCTCATTATCTCTTCTACTGCTCGCCCAGCTGCCGTTGCTGCCTTCTGTGCTTTTCTGTGGATGGTTCCCTAAACATGCATTTTAGGTTCACTTCCCCTAACTGTAGACCCCAATGTGTGCAATGAGGTTGACAAACGGCCTCAAAATGGAATTAAGAAGAGCATTAAGCATTTTGTTTGGAGAACAGAGTAGTGTGCAGGCACTGACCCCAGAATTATTTTCCAAGGCAATTGCAGGGACTCAAGCCATTTATTAAACTGAAGGAACTTTTCAAGGACTGTCTCTGTGGCTTAATCTGAATTTCTCTGGACGTCTGATCCATCTGATTTTTAGTTACTATTTCACCCTTTCCTGGGTTTTGATCCCTTGATTCCCTCCCGTTCTCCATTACTCATATGCTTTTTCTTCCCCACTCTGCCCACACATAGTCCTTCCCACACTTTTCTCATTCTGACAAACTGGACAGGTAAATCACTTGGGAGTTCAGGTTTTCAGATGTTCAAGAGGAAAGGGGTCTGAGGTTTTTATATTCTCAGTGGGGTTTATGTGGGTGAGACAGTGTTCTCTGGGAGCCTCATATCCCTTTGAGATGCTTTAGGCTGCTTTAGGTTGCTTCAAACAAAGAACAACTTAAGCAGAACAACCAGCCACACCAGAGACTTTGCTGGTGGGGTAAGGGAGAAGGAACGTCCTGCTATGGTGCTTTTGTGGAAAGAAATACAGGACAAAGGATCCTAGTGATAATTTGTCAAGGAGCAACCCCAGTGATTCCACAATTACCAGACCCCATAGGAGTGAGGGACATAAAGCTGGGGAAACTGAGAGACTAGCCTTACCTCCTGCAGATGCCAGAAAGGTGGGAGACATGAAGTAAGTTATAAGATCCAGGCACTGCTCAGGTGCAGGGCTGACATTCAATGGGAAGTCCACAACCCACCTAAGAAGCAGCAGAGCCTCTGTGTGGGGTTTTTTGTTGTTGATCTTTTGTGTTTGTTTACTTTTTGTTTGTTTGTTCTCTTGGTTGGCAGTTTGGAATTTTTTTTCCCCCCTTACAGACAGTTTTGACCATTGAGAACTGCTGAGTGCCACAGGTTTTCCTCTGCTCTTGACTGGCTCTAGCAGTCAGTCAGCTTCTTTCAGCTCTTAAGGAGGGCTGCTTGCAGTGGGTCCTTCCCAGTTCTGGCTTCATGCTGGCTCCATGCCCAGTGCTTTCCTCTCAGAGGCTTGGCAGCCTCTCCCCAGGGGATGCAATGTTTGAGAACAGAGGGAGGAATGACAGGGAGAGGCTGCAGCCTGGGTGAAGTAATAGGACAGACTTAGCATATGGAAACTAAACCAACCAGGAGGATGGGGGAAAGATCAGGATCAGGAAGGCAGGTCTCTCTGAACTGTTGTGGTCACAACAAGAAAGAAGCATATGGGCTCTGAGATGACTTCCCTTGACCCCTTTTCCCTTTTGTCTGTCTTGGCTTGTTCCTTCCCCTTTTTCCCCACTCATATTTATAGCAGTTGTTTTGCATGTGAGATCCACACCAAGAGAATTTCCAAGGCAGCTGGTCCACTTCCCCTTTATCCAGGAAGACAGGAGGCCCAGGGGATTTTGGTTTATGAAACAGTGGAGCAGGACATCCAGTGACCTAAACTGGCTTGCCAGGGAAGCTTTGTCTCTCAGTGTTCATGGGCAACAAGGATCCTGACTGCAAGATCTACAGTGACCTCCCAGGAGCTCCAGTGCTCTCAGACTTGCAGGAAGATCCTCTTTTTCAAACTGGGGTTTACCATCTGCATTACCTCTCTAGGGCTGCAGCCTCCTCTTACTCCTTGCTGAAGAGGTTCTGCTTCACCTGGGTTATATTTAGCAGCAGTGCTGTCACCCCAGTTCTTCTAGGTCTTTTATGAATAATTTTGTGGTCTCCTTGGCTCCGCTATCTGTTTGGCTTCCTGTACATTACAAGGAAGCCTACTTACATTTCTGCATTGTCTGTAGTCCACAAAACAACAGCCTCCCACAGATGCTTCTTCTTTAGCAAGGCTTTAATCTCCCCAGATCCTGCCCTCAGACTTTCAAAACCTTGATTCTCTCTCTTAAGCCATTTCTAACTCTAGTTGTGGTGGATCAATCCATGAATTCAGCGGCTCTTCGTGGGAGGTTTGGATGCAGATGAAGTATTTAGGTCACAGCTTTCCTGAGGTAAAAGTCTTGTGTATAAAGATGACTGACATGAAAAATACCAAAGAGCTTTTGGTGAGACCTCTTCATTGTGCTCAAGGCAAGAAAAATTGGTTGAGTAGGTGGGGTGAGTTGATGCAGGGTTATATGAGAGAGGTACCAGCACAGTGGCTGGCTGCTAGGAGGGGTATATAGGTCTGTGCTGTTTGGTCTTGAGTCAGAACAGTATGCAGGGCAAAGCTGAGGGCTAATGGCTGCAGGAGACGGAATATAAGTGCTGGAACACAGAAATCAAGAGTTACTCTGGTGTGACCCTAGGAGTGAGAGGTTGAGGACTGTGAAATGTTGACCCAAATACTATTCTCGCAGGCATGTCTTTGTTCTTCCAGGGACATCTGATTTGAGTGAGGCTGAAGAGGCTGAAATTGAGAAAATCAGGCAGCACAGACAGGAGCTTTTGGAGGACATTAAGGTAAGGACCATCCTGTTTCTCCTGTCAGCTCAGCCTTCTCAAAACTGTCTTCACCCAGGAGTGTCTTCATAGAACAGTCTAGGCCATGTAGAAGTGCTTCTGCACAGGAAATATTTGCTCTGGCATGATCCACCTTGAATTCTGACCTTCAAATTGCCTTGGCATATTTGGCACCAGTGTATATCCAGCCTCTGGTACTCTCTGCTGCAGGAGACACCAACTACCCTAATGGGATATTTGAGAAAGACTGGTCAGTTCATTAGGAGCGATAAACTGAGATTGTATATTTAGGATTAAGGAAATAAGTATGACTAACTTGTACTGGCAAGGATCTGGTTCAGCATTTATGATTATTTTCAGTAACTGATTACCTGCTAATGACATATCAGTCCTAGTTACCCCCTGCATCCACCTGTATTTTTCAAAACTTTTGTTTGTTTAATGGACTTTTAACAAGTCCTATCTCTTTGGAGAGGTGTGATGGCAAGACCTTCCACACACATTTCCATGGCTGAACTTCACTTTGTTCTTTATTTTTTGTAGACCCAAATGTTTCTCCACTGACTCCTAAAATGTCTGAAAGTGAAAGACTCAAAATTATCCAGTAATACTGCATCACAGTCACAGAGCAGGCAAGGGGCACCATAGAAGACAGGATATTTGAATGGAAATACCATATTTTTTAATCCACAGTGGACAGATAAAAGCTTTTAGTCTATACACACACACACTCTAAATCCCAAAGCCATTAACCAATGAGGTATGCACTGTCCCGCAGAGCAGGGTGAGTTTGGGCAAACAGGTACCTAGAACTAAAGATATTTTTCCAAGTGAATTCCTTCAGAAAGTATCTAGCAATCCCTTTAACACGAAGAGTTGAGGAGATGTCTGGTGGATGGAGACAGAGGAGGGGAGAAGGAGGAAGAAAGAGTGTGAATATGGACTTGCCTGTTACACTGCCAAAAGACAACAGTGAATAAAATAACAAAACTGCTAAACATTTGAAATTCAAAAGCTAAGATCCCAGCTTTACTACACTTGTGCAATACCTAAGGCTTTGTAACGAATGCTCCCAGGTCTGGCAGATTGATGAAACAGAGCAGAATGAAGACCAGAGCAAAAGTGAAATCCAGAAGCTCCGTTAAATCATGCAATATTGACAAACTTCACAGTTTTCCTATCTGGATGCATAATGTGGCCACATCCTCACTCCTTGTTGAAGCGAGACCATCAAACAACCCTTCTTCCCCTAGCCTATTCTGGTTTGCAGGGGTGTATTGGGGTGATTACTGAAAGCAAGCTGTGACGCACTCTGGCTCTGAGGGGAATTGTAACTGCAGGATGGAAACAAGGAGATATCTTCATTTCCTTCGTGACACAGAATATCCAGCCAAGCAAGTCTGTCATGTGCAAAGTGAATTCTGCAACTGACTTTTTTAAATTTGGCAATGATTAATCTTCTTTTATCCTCCTCTCTTCTTTCTCCACCTAAACACTGGTATCTGCTCACTGCTATGTGAATGATAGGTGCATTAAAAACTCTGTTTCACAATGTGGCCACTTCAGGTTCATATTGACCTCATGGTTACTAGTTCCACTTCCCCTTTCCTGGATGTGTAGCTGGGCTATGCAAAGTAAAAGCTAGAAGGAAATGGGCACAGTGGAAGGAGTCTTACATCTGACATTGTTTGAGGAACTGAAATCAACACTGGGGTGAGTTCTCTGACTCTCAGCACTGGTTAAGTTCGAATTGCCAGCCTTGATTGACAACAGATAGGAGAACATCCTTCTACCCCTCTCTCCCATTATTTTCAGCTAGAATCCAGCAGGTTCACCCCAGAGCAATGCTTGTTTCATAGAAGTTCTTGGCTGGTCATGATCATCTGACCTGTCCTTTTAATTTGATTAAGGGAAGGATCAATACATTGTCTGTATGTGTCTGCTGATTCTCCCTCTGTTGCATTCATCTTCCTAATATTTCTTTTGCAGAAGCTGAAGGAAGAGATTGCTGCAGTGTTTGTAGAGATTGAGTGCTTCCAAAGTGCAGAGAGGCAAGATGCAGACAATAATCCTGGGGAGCAGACCAGGCAAGTGGGACAACATGGGTGTTCCTTTGTTTACGAAGTCTGTCTCATGATCTTGAGAAAATAAAAACACTGATGAGATTTGGATCACAATGAGGACACAGAAATGAGGCCATGAATACCCTTCTCTCCTTTGAGATTACTCTTTATTACTGGTTAGTCAGACATCTGTCCTTGAGATATGAATTACCTTGTGAGTGATCTGAAACATGGCCCTTCATCTTAAGTTTGACTTTCCTTCTTCTTCATCTGTGCAGCAAACTATCACAGAGGGATAAAATTCTGTCCCTGGGCCGGAAGAAGTTCAACACGGACCCTGCAAAGGTAGGATTTGTTCATTCCATCTATGAGAAGAAAGCCGGGAGGAATAGCTTCTGTTGGCCACTGGTCCACTTGCAGCTACACATGACAAATGAACTATGGTGTGGGGCAGCAGGGCAGGTCACTAAGGCTCCAGTTGGTAGTACCCTCCTTGTCCCTGATTAAGGTCTTATGATATGGTCAAGCTGTGTTGCTTTCTCCCATCATATGCCTATAGGCCATCCCATCAGATGCAAGCCTAAACTAAGAGAAATAAAGGGAGGATAGTTTAACTCTGCCAGTGTGACAAGACAGCTAAATCTCCTTCAGCCCAGCTCTTCTTGCCTGTGGGAGGCTAAGAACTGGCCACAGTTTGATGAAGGAGTATGGTTGAGAGTGTGTTGGGTTCCTTGGCTCATTTAGAACAGGAGAGGACCAGCTGCCTCTGCCATTTTGGAAACTGATTTTGTTTTGGTAATACTGGCTGATTTGTGGAGTGAATCCAGGTTTTCTGCTTCCTGGGACTCTAACAAGTGGGGTCCAGCCTCTGTAGCCTTCAGACCACTGCAGCAAACACTAAAATAATCATGTTTAAGTATAGGAGTTGTGAACAAGACAGTTTTCTCTTCCTTCGTTCTCACCAGTGGGCCTTTTTTTTCAACTCGGTAAGGAAAACCACAAACTGCGATTGAACGATTGCTCATTGTTAGCTAACCACCACAGCTAGCATCTTGGATGCCTGCTGGTCTCAGTGACAACTTTTCATGCTTCCTCCTCTGCCCTGCTGAAACCCTCAAGATGTCTTTTCCCCAGTGTCCACACCACAGCTGGAGCGCTTGCCAGTCCCCTGGACAACGCTCTTCCAGTAGGAGCTATCTCAGAGCAGTGATATCAGCACTTACAGCCTGCATGAGAGCAGGTTTCATTTTGTCTTTCTAGCTGACCTTGGTTTGAGACTTCAGAGGCATCTCAGCACTGTGCCATGCTGTGCAGAAACACCTGAACTAGCTCTGGCCTCAAACCAGTTTTGCTTTGTTACTTCAATGCTGAACAGCCTGATCAAAATGTTAAACTCTCTGCCTATAATGTTTTAACTTTCGAATAAGCCAATCTCTGTTAATTGCTTCCCTTTTGCTACAACACAAGAGGCTGACAGGTGCTGCAATGCAAGGAACTTTCTCTGCCCTTCCTTGCTAAGGTTACACTTCATCCATGCAGTGCTGATACTTCAAATGAGTTCCTACTCCAAAATTTCAGGGCAAGTTCCTGAGGCTAGAGGAGGTAAGCATTAGGAACTCAGTTGAACAAAACCTTTGGGGAGAAACATTTTCTTCTGGAAAACAGAGCCCCATCATTCCTGTAATGCTTTGAACAATTAAATTGGTCTTACCAAAATTCCATCTAGGGTAAAAGAAAGGAAAATATCATGGAAAAATCTCACAAATATTGCAATTTCTTCTTTTGAAACTGCTTTTTCTTTGGGGCATTTTAGAAATAGTTTCTTATATATTACAAGGCAAAGTTAATTGATTCTGTTGAAGTAGAACATTTTGATGGATCTAAAACAATTTTCATTCCTTTATTGTCTTGTGTTAGGAGAATTGCAGTGTGGTCTGGAGAGTTGCAGTGTTATTAGAAACTACTAAGAATCTGAACAAAATCTCAGCATTCTGTGACTTTGAAAATCATGAATTTCCCTATAAAACAGTGTTGACTTTTCTTACAACCCAACTCAGACCCTCTATATTCCATAAAAGACATACTCCATACTTAATGTCTAGGGAGGATGGAGCTGTAAAGAAAAAAATAATTTTGAGTTATCTCAAGACCATGTTTTTGTCTGAGCACCTTTTTTTTATTATGTCTTTTTTTGAAACAATTTTTTTCTTTAACATAACCTAATTCAGGAAAAGAAGACATTTAGGAAAATAGCACTAAGATATTTTTATTGAAAATGTTAAAATGAATTATTTTGACTTTGCCTTGAATCTACCTTCCTTGTGGACTTTTAACCTACATTGTCCTTTTTTTTAATTTGCTTGAATTTCCATCTCAGTATAATATTTATCCAAACCTAGGGGTGAAATGGAAGTGGAGCTGACCCACCATGGTATATGAATAGTGATGGAATAAGAGTGGGAACATGCCTGCAGTCTCCCAGTAAGGGGCTGAGGAGTAACAGAGGAAGCAACATGATCAAAGCCAATGAAGACTAATATCAGTGTTGAGATCCTACTTAATTATCAGCTCAAAGAGCTCTCTTACTTTACTGTGTTTCTTCTCTCCCCTCAGGGAATTCAGTACCTGATTGAGCAGAAGGTATTGTCCTCAGACCTGCAGGAGATCGCCAAATTCCTTCACAAGGGTGAAGGCCTGAACAAGACAGCCATTGGGGATTACCTGGGAGGAAGGTGAGCAACCAGGATGGCTGGTGAGCAACCAGTCAGCCAGGATGAAGAGGACCTGTCCTGCCTATTTCCTCTCCTCTCAACTCCCTTTTTAGATGACCTCTGTCAGACCTGTCAGATGCCAAGACTGAACATACCTCAAATTGCAGTGGTCTGACTGGTCAGGGAGGGGGCCTCTTGGGGTGTTACTAAGCCTGTCTGTCTGGGCTACCTGTCCTCCCTCCTGTAGTAGGGTCAGTCTTCTCAGACAAGAGCCTGCATCTTGACTTCTTATTAGTCAGAGGAAAGTGAAGGTTGGGACAGATCCAGGTGCATGTCATCCAAACTGAGCAGTGTCAAAGCACTCTTCTGACCTTTTCCTCTTATACTTTACCAGGGACCCTACAAACATTCAGATCCTCCAAGCCTTTGTGGCATGTCACCAGTTTGCCAACCTCAACCTGGTGCAGGCATTGAGGTGAGTGAGTGTGCAAGACATGGGATGGAGCAGGAGCCTGCTTAGCCACTGGGTCTCACCACCCAGGAAGGCTGTGAAGCTGTACTGGGATGAAATGGGTCTTCCCAAGGCCCTGCTCTGTGTGTTGGCTCCAGGACTGTTACTCTGTGAGGTGTTAACACCTTTTCCTGGGGGAAGTCTTTCATGGCTCTGTGACAGGACTGGCCATATGCAGAGAATATGGGGAAAACAAGAATGGTTATCATGGCTTTGGTTCTTGTTGGGATGGGGCAAGTAACTTTTTGCACCAGGAAACTTGTCTGTCCACAGTGCCCATTATGTCAGTGACAGAGTGACTGTCTTAGGGCATCTTGCTTTCTTATAGGTCAGTCTCCTCACAAGACTCTCTCTTGAGGTCTGCTGCCTTGCAAGGCACTCACTAGGGAAGAGGAGCGTTGTTTTCCAGGATGCTTAGTTCTACTCCTTTTAGTGTATTTGAGGTTGATGAGCCCAGGCAATTTCTCAAGAGATGAGGAGCCCTCCTGTTTCATGCATTTTGTCGTCTCCCCAGTTTGATGGGATGACTTCTTTTATATTCATGTTGACCCGTGGGTTGAGGGAAGACATAAATATCCCTTGCACACAATCTGACTAACTCCCTGGTGTGCTGCTCCTGACAGACAGTTCCTATGGAGCTTCCGTCTGCCTGGGGAAGCACAGAAGATTGACCGGATGATGGAGGCCTTTGCCAACTGGTACTGCAAGTGTAATCCAGGGGTATTCCAGTCCACAGGTAATTATGGGGAGAAGGTGGCCTGTAAAGCTGATATCCATTGTTTGCTGGAGAGAGGAGTCTTCCTTTTCCAATCACAGAGGACATCACTTGGAAACATGGATGTTTCCCCTTAAGCTGAAGGTGGCAGCCCAGTTCCTGTGAAGTTTTTCATTAGGTTGAGGGTCTTCAGTCCTCCTTTTCTTCTGTGCACCAGTCCATTCCCATGGGCAATAGATTTGATAAGTTCTCCCTGCCCCATATGAAGTATGTGTCATCCCAGCAAGTATAGCATGGCTCTGTAGAAACCTTCCTGCAGGTAGAGCCACTATTGGATCAGATCTATCTAGCTTCTCCCATTGCCCCGAGGGTGTGGAATCACCTCCATCATGGGTCAACTCTCCACTAGCCCTGCCTATCCCTCTTACTCCTAGCAGCAGGGACGTCTCCCTATCAGAGAGGGTGAGGCTGTTCTCTAGTGACTGGAAACCAAGCTACCACTTAGGGTGTGGATTAATCCTCCCTCTAAAACAAGTGCCAGCCATCCTGGTTTTCTTTCTCATTGCCAGATACCTGTTATATACTCTCCTTCTCTATCATCATGCTTAACACCAGCCTGCACAACCCTAATGTGAAAGACAAACCCCCCTTTGAAAGGTTTGTATCTATCAACAGAGGCATTGACAATGGAGGGGACCTGCCAGAAGAGCTCTTAAAGGTAAGAATACCTCCCATTTTCCCTTTAGTTTCTCTTTTCCTTCTGGCTTGGGGTCCACTGGGAAACAAAAGTCTATGAGTATCAGTGTAATACAGGCCTGCTGACCTTCTGCGTACAAGAGGAAGTTCTGTGTGAGGAAAGGTGTCATGTACAAAGGCAAAGCTGGGAAACATGGAAACTGCTTTGGAGAGGGTCTGTACATATGCTTGCTGGTGAGGACATGGAGCAAGAGATTTGGGGCTGGAGACATTCAGGGAGTAGCAGTATGGGTTTATGAAAGTTTAGGCTTTTAATCGTGCCCATGTGAGAGAGCAACAGATACTGTAACTGTGTGAGGGAGGAAGACATGAGCTGCAAATGCCAGTGTGTTGTGCAGGTATGAGGCTCTGTGTTTTGCAGATATGAGACTGTGTGAATGGGTCACCTACCTCTGTTGAAGCTAGCTGGGTGCCTGACCCTTCTGGGCAGCTTTGAGAGTCCTAGCCCTTTAGGGTACTGTCTGTTTCGCATGTCTTTGTGTGTGTGACAATGTCACTGTGACCCGAATTATGAATCCCCTTCCATTGTTCATACCTAATGTCTCAGCTGTGTTCAGCCTACACATCATTTAGGACCCCACTGCCTGACCTCTCTTACACCCAGACATATCTTTGAGTGAGTAGAACCAACAAAGCCCAAATAAGCATCAGAGTCTCTTTCAGCATCTGTAAAGCTCTCAGCAGGTCCATGGTGCCTCTGATCCCAGTGGATGAAAATGCAGAGAGGGAGAAACAGAGATGGGGTCACATCCACTAGCAAACCTGTAGCTACAATATTCCCAAAGGCCCATGTGAAGCATGAGCCCTGCCCTAAGAGGCAAGGTAGAGGTGGGCAGACTGCCTGAATGTGTCCAAGTTCACCCAGCCAATCTGGGGAATATAATTAGTCTCTTGTGTCAAAAAGCTGCCTACCTCCCACACTTGGGTTTGCTGAACAACATCCCTTCAGGGTAAAGGCTTTAAATATTTCTGCAGTGTGTAATTTCTTTCAGGCAATTTGAAGGAAGTTGCAGAAGCCTGTAGTTTGATTTTTTTTTTTCCCCTTGGCTTGGGACTTGTGTAATAAATGATGGCCAATCCAGTAATGTGGACAAAATTTTTGTATCCCTTGAAAGCTAGTAGCCTACCCCCTGCTGTTATGTATATAGCCCTTTTTGCCCTCAGTGCAAAAGTCTTCGTTCTATGAAACGTACCTCCTTGTTGTCATGTAGAGATATGTATTGGTCTCTACTTACAAGCTGTCAGTGCAGTGTTTGGCACCACCAACCCAAGACCTAAATGAGTTTGCAGTCTCTGCCTTGTTATGTCGCCCTCCGCTGCCTTAGTTCTACCCACAGAGGCACTTGTATGACATGCTGGCTTTGGTCACTGCAGCCTCTCTTGATACAGACTTTGGTACAGGCTTTTGTGTCTGTGACTTTCCAGACTGGATCTGATTTTTTTTACACAGGATGCAGAAAGAGCTGATGATCCTTCATGAGAACCTGTGAGGTGCAGACAGAGGGCTGTTGCTTTTGCACCCTCCAATGCTCACTGCCCATGGAAACAGAGCGATAAACTAGGTGGACCTGATACGGTTGTGTACAAGCTTTTTCAGAAATCTTGTCTTTCTCTCTCCTTCACCAACACTCCTGGGCAGAATCTGTTTGTGAGCATCAAGAACGAGCCATTCTCCATACCAGAGGATGACGGGAATGATCTCACACATACTTTCTTCAACCCTAACCGTGAGGGCTGGCTCCTGAAACTAGGTAAGAGGGAGTGTTCCCCTAGCTCCTCTGAATCTCAGTGTCCCCTGCCTCTCACCACAAATCTCCCCCAAGAATCCTCCAGTATCTTAGGTGTCCTCTCTCCTCTCCTGTGGGATGAGGCTGACACCTGCTGTTGAAACCAGTCACCTGTTCTCTCTTCCCAGCCAGCTCCTGCAGGCTCTCTGCTGCTTAAAAAGGGACACAGAAAGATATCCCTCACCCCTCCCCATTCACAGCCCCATCAATGCAAAATTATCTCCCTGTAGATGTGTGTGTCCGTCATATGGCATCATAACAGCAGTGAGCATCACTATTGCCTCCTTCAGGCTGATCTACAGGGAGAACTGGGAGGGCACACCTGTGTCTGGAGCTTGGGAGGAGCGGGAAGGATGGCAGAGTATGTGTGATTAACAGCTTTTGAACCTCACTGCCTTTAGGAGGACGTGTGAAAACCTGGAAGCGCCGTTGGTTCATTCTGACTGATAACTGCCTGTACTACTTCGAATATACCACGGTAAAGGCATAAGTCTCAGCTGGGTGTCCTGAGTGGTTATGAGCCTCTGGGGGGCCAGGGAGCAGCAGAGGGCAACTCTTTCTTTCAACCCTGTTCTCCCAGACTGAACTCAGGCCTCCCTCCTCTCCTGTGCTGTTTTCTTACCCCTGGTCTTATAGGGGAGAGACACTGGATGCTGCAACTATTGCTGTGATCTCCTGTTAACTAAGCTCCCAGTTGTATAAATGGAGATGGTCTCTGCAGGCATGCACTGCCCTTGTCACCCCCACAAAGGCACACAGCAGGGAAATCAGAGAGGCTGTAAATAGTTGCATACATATAGGGAGCATCTTGGGTATTAATTCATGTTTCCTTGCCTTCAGGACAAAGAGCCTCTGGGCATTATCCCCTTGGAGAACCTATCAGTCCGGAAGGTGGATGATCCCAAAAAGCCAGTAAGTCTCAATTGCTTGGTATCCAACAAACACAGGCTCTCACATTGTCAGGGGGAAGAGAGGGCACACACCCCCTATTCCTCCCATGCTTCAGCAGGGAAGGTACCAGTCCAAGCTTGCCTTGTCCCCCCATCTAAACATGATGGTATTTAAATATGATTACATTTTACCAGGGAAGATCTGGTTTGAACAGATGATTCTATCATTTGGCTGACTGCATTGTGCGTGAGCACATGTGTGTGCAGGGGAGCAGAGGTGAGTGCACACAGCTGACTCTCCACAATAAGTTACAGCACACGTAGACCAGACAGGGCTGTGGTGTTAGGAAACTTGCCCGGGAAGCGACACATTTAGCTGTGTATCCTGGGAGAAGTGCCTTCTGTCCGGGTGGTGGCAGGCAGAAGAGAGGATGTTGTATCTACTTAATAGGGGAAGAGATCTTCCTGAATGGAGTAGAATGACAGATCCCAGAAGGTAGGGTTTTTTTCTGATAACAGTTGATGCTTCATCTCTACATAAAGCCTGCTTCAATATCCAGCCCTTCACAGAAGGAGGTTGTTTACCTAAGAGGTGTGGCCTGGAGATCTGACTCATAGGGGATTCTTGGGCAGAGGAAGGAAAGGTTTTGCTGCATTTCAGAGACAGAATGCTCTCCTGCCCTTTGGAAGCTCTCTGAGTCTGTCACCCATGGTTAAAGGCAGGATAGTTTCCTTGGTACACCCTGTTCCCCTCTACTGGTCCCTTCTATTCCCTTTCTGACAGAACTGCTTTGAGCTCTTCAATCCCAACTGCAAAGGGCAGAAAATCAAAGCCTGCAAAACAGATGGGGATGGGAAAGTGGTTGAAGGCAAGCATCAGTCCTACAAGATCTCAGCAGCCACACCGGCAGAACGTGAAGAGTGGATTGAGGCAATACGGTAAGGAAATTGGAACCAGAGACCTGAGCTTGCCTTTTGTCAGTCCCAGGGACAACGTGTCATACAGTTTATTTGGCTACTAGAGCTTGAAAAAGGGAGTGGGAATAAATGTTTGCATTCTAGTAACTGTGGTAGAATCTCTACCCACAGCTAAATTCTCTGCTATGGGTCTGCAGATCTCCAGTCCTACATTTTGGTGTGTGGTCTCTCAGTGCAAGTTCAGTTAGGTTGCTTGTGCTGCCCTCCAGCATTAAATCTCTTATGCTTGCTCTCATTTCCTTTTATTTCTAGGACCAGCATCACACAAGATCCTTTCTATGATCTGGTCTCGGCACGCAAGAAAAAAATTGCCAGCAAAAACTGAACCATAACATGGTCACTGGTGGCAGGAAGATGTAGTTGTTGGACAGCTTTCCTCCCATTCTGGGCTCTTCCAGTGAAGAAATTTGGGAGCATTGGTTCTCTCTGCCTCCCACTTGGAAGGAAGATGATTGGCAGGACAACTTGCCAGATTTGCTTCTTTCCTTTCCAAACTGAAGGCAGAGGTGCAGGGTGCAGTCCACTGAGGACTGCCAGAACCATGGGCATGTCTGAACATAAAGGCTCAACAGCAACTGGCCTTTGGATTCTCCCATATAGCCCCAGACACATAGGACAGGATCTGAGGGGAGACAAGAATGCCTCTGTAATGTCTCTAGCCCCTCCCACCATCAAACCAGGCCTGGATATTTTTATGTGATGAACGGTATAGAAGCTCTAGGAGCCACCACAAATTAATGTGTAGTGGTTGTGGAGAAGGGGCCACTCATTTAAGACTCCACTTTGCAGCCAGGGGCCAAGGGAAAATAAAAAGCCCTCTGCTCAGAAGAGAGCCCTCTCTACCTCTTCCTATAGCCATTAGGGCTGTAACCCTGGAAAGTCCCTGCTCTTTAGCCGAGTCATAGATTTTATAAAGTTAAAGATGTTGGATGGGGTGATAAGGGGCAATTGCATGTAGAGAGGCTGTGGAACCAGGGCAGTAGCTCTGGGTCTTTTTTCTCTCTGTTTTGAGACTCAGGGACTCCTCATGGAAGAAACCCTAACACTAGCTCTCCTCCTGGCTGATGGCTCCCCAGCAGAGGTTGCTTTGTTGTACCAGCCCATAGGCCTGGGCTTTGTATCAGAAAGGCCTGAAGACAGAAGGTATGAAAAACGGGAGGTGCATACAAACTACACACACAGGCGTTCATACACAGAGGCTTTCCCATCTTCACACATTTGGTTTCATCTGGAGTGGTTGGGTTTTTTGTCTCTTGTCTAAAGAAAGAAATAAAAGTGCTTGGAACAAGCCTAAAACTCAGGGTAACACGTCCTTTTAGTGATAAAGGAAGAGGGTGTAAGATAAAAGTGTCATGTTCTGGTGCCTAGCAAAGCAGCCTGAGTACCAGCGCAGCTCTGCACTGCACCCAGAATGCAGGCGGGCTGAGTGCATGGCACAGGCAGGCAGCTGTTGGGCAGAGTGGGAGGGAGGAGTTACGGGAACAAAAGAAAAGGTGTGTGGAGCTGTAATACTGTGAGCTGTGAGCAGCACAGAAGCAAATGCCAAAGATGCACTGGAGGTAATTACACCTACAGGGTTAAGGGACTTGATAAGCTATTGCTATTTCATGTGTTACTTTCCAGATATCTTCTAGTAAACGCTGGTGCTGTCTCAATCCCTTGCCCTTTTAGTTCCTGCAGAGGGCTCTATCTACCAGGCAATCTTCAGCAGGGCCAGCACAGCCTGATTATTCATTCTAGTTATTTTTGCCTAAGCCATTGGAATGTTGAATTAATTTCAAGCGGCAGGGAGTGTATCTGGGAGTTGAAGCACGCGCTCACTCTGGAGAAGGAACGTGAAGGTTTTTTTTCTGCTCGTGCCTGCAAATGTCTCCTGCATTGACTCTGTTACTGATGTGATAGGGAGCGAGTTTTCTGCCCACTGCTCTAGAGTCCATATGCTCACACACACATTCGCTCTTGCTTTGGGTTTAATGCAGGGAGGCAGGGTTATGTCCAGAGGTGGGAGGAGTCGTCAGAATAATGCCCCTTATCTTGGCAACATCTCCAACATATGTAAGAGAAATATAAATATGCACTTGGCTGCTGAAAGATGCCCCAGAACCCAAGATTTGGGTGAGAAATGTCTGCTGTAGTGCCTCTCAGGCTCATCCTCTCTATGACACAAGCAACCGAAATGTAGCCTGGAGTCTTATCTACCACAATCTGGTCTTGGATGAGGGAATCCAGGCTAAACCCTGCCTAGTTTATCTGGATCATTCCTGTGACTGAAAAGCCTTTCCAAGACCTTCCCAGTCCCTCCTCACCCCAAATCCTTGTGATTCTCCTCAGGCTGCCTATGCCCTTTCCCCTCCCTTCTTCCCTCTGATACCCACGCACTATAGAGCAGAATTATTCCTAGTGAGGACAGGGTGGGAAGCACAAGTTGTGAGAGGCAAAACAATGCATGGAGGAAGGCAACTGTGTAATTTCCATGCATCAAATCAACCACAAGAGGCAGGAGGAGGTGGGTTTTCTTTTCTTCTAGAGTCTGAGGTAGGAAGAGATATAGTAAGTTTGAATTTTCATTGCCTTTCCTTGGCTCCAGCACAGCAAATTCATTTCCAAACCCCTTGCTATACCATGCCCCAATCTCCTCAGTGCCACAAACACGGTATTACCTGATGTTGCCCAACAACAACGCAACGTGTACACTCTCTCCAAGCAGTATTCCTGACCTCATGCCTGCTGAATACCAATGTGTTTGGTATTGTCCAGGGTGTCTCAGAACAGGTCTATAAAACTTGACTCTGCACTCATCCATGTACTTTGACAGCCATGTTTGGAGCCCTTGCAAATTTATGATGGGAATGATTGTGCAACTAGAATGATACAACCAGGCAATGTGTTGCTGGCCACCATCACAAATCCCCTTTGCTGAGAGCAACTGCAGCACAACACGTATGGATGCATACACATAGGCACACACAGAGTCCTTCAAGTACTGAAACCTGACAGATTGCTTTCTGATAAAAGTGTTCTTCTCTCTCATCATAGGCAGTGTATGTGACTCACACAGACATACATGCAGAAGACAGACACTCATTGCCTGTCTGCCTAAGGACTCCTGTGCACACCCAGTAATTCATTTTCATAATAAATGTCCATCTATTTTCCTAAAAGGATTGGGAGGAGAATGCTGTAGATACATGGAACAGTCGACATCACTGCATCCTGCCTCCTCCCTGCTTCTTCCCTTCCTCCTGTCCCCTGTTTATCAGCTCCTTTTTGGAAGCCTAATACATTTTAAAAAGGCTTTCTAGAAATCGTTTGCAGTGACAGAGATGGAGCAGCTGTGAGGAGAGCCAGCAGTCTCATTTAGTACTGCTTAGGTAACTATCAAAGGCTAGAGAAAATCTCTGGGAGGTGGAGGGGAAGAGCATATACAAATGGAGACAAACTGAACTGAATTATTGATTCAGAGCTGATCAAAACGCATAAGTTGAACCTGCCTGCGCCCAGGGGGGAACAACCTTGGTGATGGGAGCTCACGAGCAAATGGATTCCTGTGGTAAGGCAAGACTCTGCAAGGGAGTTGACCAGCACTGGTATTCAGTGGTGGGGTGGGAGTACCCATTTGAATACTGTAGATTCCTGGAGGGCCTGAAACTGTGCAGTGCTGTGTCACAAAACCTTCATCACAAAGGGAAAATCAAGCAGATCTTTTCTGCTAGCTATATGGGGTTATATGGAGAGGCACTGACATGTCATGTGAGCCTCCCACCTCAGTCCACTACGGGGATTGGCACCGAGAGTGGTTGACAGTTTTACCATAAACCTGAAGGAACAAAAGGCTATTACAAATTCCTCAGGGCGGGTGGGAGCCAGTCTTCATATCATCTGGAATCGATCATTTGTATGGAAAGAAGAACAGCCCCACTGTATTTGATCTGTTTGAATGCTGCAGTCAGATTTGTGGGTCTAACAGGAGCAGTTCCTCCCATTTCCCATCCCTTGTGTTTAGTGGCTAGAAAACAACTTGTTACCTGAGGGTGGGAGACCCATTGCAGTACCTCCTCCCTCTTAAACCTTCTTTTTTTATATGTATTTCACCAGAAAGTCCAGAGCATGATGCTAGAGGGTAGGATGGCTCTCAAAGGCACCACAGCCTCTCTGCTGCTCCTTGTTCTGGCTTACTTCTGCCTTCAACTTGACAGAGGGCCAACCTGCGGGGCTGGAGGAAGCCCGAGCAGGCTGGGTTGAGACCTGACCAGGGTTTCTTTGAGTGTCACTGCTGTCACATCTGCAGTGGATCTGCTCTAAGTGTCTGCGACAGGAGAATGCAGCTGTCTAATCTTGCCACGCCATTTCCAATCCTGCTGCCTCCCTGCGATGAAGATGAATGTGGCCTGTCCCAGGTTATCACATTTCTCTGTATGTGAGTCTGTATACAGACATAAATTTGCTCCCGAAGGCTGGTGCTATTGTGCTAACGGCAAGGAGGTTGGGCACAGTGGGACAGAGGGGGCTACAAGGAGAGTCTGGAAGAGTTGAAGAGTCTGGGTCTTGTGTGGGCAGTTGATGAAGAACCGCTTGCCGTGACAAGAACTGGGCTTTCACCTCAGCTCCAGAGCATGGGTGGCAGAAATGTCAGGAACAAGTAAGGTATGACATCCTTGAACAGCCAGCAACCTTTACCACAGCCACTGTTTCACACCACCAAGGGGCACTGGATATCACAACAGCTCTCCTCTTTCTGTGGGGTTGAGGAGTAGTGTCACTAGCCATGCCAACCCAACACTTCAGGGAGAGAGTGGAGTTGGTGCAAAGTGGCCATCACATCTGGGCCCTCCGGGGCAGAGCATGTGCAGGAAGAGGACCATATGACCTACTAGCACATCATGTCTTTGCTCCTCTACCTTGCTGAATAAGCGAGGTTACATGTCCCTTTCTGCATGTGAGTACAAACACAGGTATAGATGTGTATGTGCTGTGTCCTGCACACTGACAGCCAGACATGCCCAAGCACACCTGAACGTACAGGGGTACACACACAGTCTACATGCATCCCAGGACAATAACTCTCCTTGCCTTCTCCCTGTCCTGTCCTTGCAGAAGGGCTTTGGCAAATCAGTCCATGAAGGAAGAATGGAAGTCACAGAGAAGCAAGGAAGGGCAGTCCTTGGACACCAAACAGTATGTAGGGAGAAGGAGGCAGGACAGACGGCAGTGAGGTCTGCAGAGACCATAGGGCTCCTGCCCAGTCAGGGCTACACTAGTGAGAACACAGCCCTTCATGTGGGGCAAAATTTGCGGAAGGACTGTGGTGTCTACTTTAAGGGACATTGCAAGGTGAAGAATTTAACAGTCCTCTCTTCCTTCTCAGGTATTGGGTTGACCTTAAGGGAACTATAGATAAGACATTTTCTGCTGCTTCCTTAACTATGGTGGGTAGCAGCAAGGTTCCTGGGGTTGACTGAAGAGGTGGTGATTTGTGCAATTAACATCTAATCAGTTCTATGAATATTTATTTCTAGTCAGCAAGCTTCTGAGTGACAGTGAAGCCCCATCTGATTGGAATCACATTCACAGGTAAAATAGAGCCTTCTTTGAAGTTTACAGATCTCCCTCTGGGGCAAAAAGCCCAAAAGGCATAACCATCCTGCTGTAGATGGGAGGCACATATGCAATGTGCATATGGAAAATTGTATTAAATACATTTAGGGGCAAGTTAAAAATAAATGATGTTTTTAAATTGATGGGTTGGGGACAGACACCTTGAAATAGTCTGATGCATTAACAAAATTAACCCATGGCTGAGTTTGAGCTTATTATTTTATTTTGTGTGTGTGTGTGTGTGTGTGTGTATGCGCACGCTCCCTCATTTATCTTCTGTTGCAACATGGGAGAGAAAATAAAAGGGAAAAATATATAAACTCCTGTAACTGTTTGAAAATTCATGTAACAGTCAGGAATTTCTTGGAGCTTGTAATTGACCTTTCCTCCAACATAGCATAAATTGTGCAAAAAGCTAGTATTTTTTTTCCTCAAGAAATACAACTTTAGGGACTTTCATCATCAGAAATTTGATGCTTCTCAACTTTGTTCAAATTTATGCTCCTTTCCAGAATTCCCCATTCTTTCCTTTTACTTTCCCCCTGCTCTAATCCTTTCACATCACCTCTGCCTCTGACTTCCCTTTGCCACAGTACTTTCTGCCCCCTGTGCTTTGCTCAGTCCTCTCCATAAACTTACCAGTCCTGCCACCTTCAACAGACGCCCCTCTTCCTTTTCTCCTGATGAGGTATGTATCCTCTCCTGCCCTCCTACTCCCTTCACAGACTCATTCTACCTTGGCAGAGCTGTGGGGAAAACCTCCTATTATTGGTGGAAAGGCAAATTCTTCAGGTTTTGTTGCTCACCTGCAGCTTGGGTTTGTGCTGGAGGCACTGCCAAAAGCCTGTTATTACCTAAATGAAAAAGATACACAGCCCTCCCTGAGAAGGGAGACACACATATAATAGTGATTTGCTTGTTGCCTGCTGCCTTCTGACTGGTAAAACCACCCCACATTCCAGCAGGGATTCCAGAACCAGCCCTCAGCAGAAGGAAAGGGACATGGACAGCTCTATATATTTTTGCTTTCTGCATGGAAAGGATCCTGTGGCTTTGGTAGAAGGGTGAGAGAAAATCCTCCAAATCTGTACTACAGGTATCCCCTTCCTCTCATGTGATTGTGCTTGGCCTTCAGTCGATACAGAACTGAGAAAATACAAAAATCAGAGCTGATAGTAGATCCGTAATAACCAGCAATGTATCAAGGGAGGGAAGAGAAAGAAGTGTTGGCAAGCCTGAAATCATTATCACAGTGTACAAGGGCTCTGTTCTGTGGAGCTTGATTTTAGTTGCTGCAGCCTTTGACTTTTCCCACCAGCTGCTCTGGAGCTGTGATTTCAATATCCAAGAGCTAATGTGCTGCTTGGCCTGCTCTCCAGAGGGCATTCAGCAGAAGCAAGTGTGCTTCACACACAAAGAGGCTAGAGGGACTTCAAGGGAAGGCAGTGGGTAGAGGCAGGGGGAGCAAGCAGCTCAGAGCCACGTGCTGTGGGGAACAAGTGCTCTCAGAGGTTCCTGAAAGTGCCAGCTGACCCTAAAATCCAGGCATGCAGAGTTTCACCTCACGTGGCTTGATGCCTGTTCAGTGATGTCTTTACTCTGAGGCAGTTAAAATTCATGTAATGGTAGGCAACACATTGGTATGTGTAGACAATCAGCAGTCAAATAATGGTAGAAAAGCAGTAACAAGTGATGTCCCTCAAGGGCCTGTACAAATATTTTGTATCTTCATTATGACATAGACAGTAGGATTGAGTGTACCCTCAGAAAGTTTGCAGATGACACCAAGCATAGTGGTACAGTTGACGCACAGATGAATGCCATCCAGAGGGACCTTGAATATAAAAAAGTTTGACAAGGCGAAATGCAAGGTCTTGTGCCCTAGTCAGGATAATCCCCAATATCAGTACAGACTGGGCCGTGAGTGGATTGAACTGCATGGCAGAGAAGGACTTGAGGACATCAGTGGGTCAAAAGTTGAATAGGAGCTGGGCTTGAAGCCCAGAAAGGCACTTGTATTCTGGGCTGCATAAAAAGAAGTGTGACCAGCATGTTGAGGGAAGTGATTTTGCCCCTCTGCTCTGCTCTCGTGAGATCCCACCTGGAGTACTATGTACAGTCCTGGAGCCCCCAGTACAAGGACATGGATGTGTTAGAGTGGGTACAGGGAGAGAAATTGTTCACTCTGAAGGTGATGTGTCAGTGGCACAGGCTGCCCACATAAGTTGCGAATGCCCTATCCCAGGAGGTATTCAGAGACAGTTTGGATGGGGCTTTGAGCAACCTGATCGAGTGAAAGATGAAAGATGTCCTTGCCCATTACAGAGGGGGATGGACTAAATGATCTTTAAAGATCATTTCAACTGAAACCATTCTATCATTCTATGAATACATGTACCAACACGTGTTCCTTTTCCACTACAGTACCTTCTCATATCCATTTAGCATTTGACCACATCTCATCTTTCCCAAGACAGACAAAAATATGGCCGACCTCCCCAAACATAAGACTTTAAATCCACAAGATTTTTTTTGTATGTCCAAGGGACCCTTACCTGTTTCTATTTTGAGGATATTTTGTTGCTCTGAAGAAGAGAAAAATGGTATGAAAAAAAATTGGTATGAAAATTGAAACTGTCACGTGATCACCCTGATTCCATGTGATGGGGATTTAAGGAAAATATTAAATGTCATAATGCTCAGGGTAAAATGATGAGAGTTTGCACCATTTTCACACTCCCTTTTCATCAGACACCTCTACTCCAGCTGTAAGGCATGCTCTTACACCTTCTCCTGTATTCCTCAGCACCAGACCAAAACATCGATACATCGCATGCAGCTCTGCTTAGACTCCTGCAATCACACAGACCAAATAGGTTTTTCTTTTGATTTGTCTTGCCACAGGGAAAGATGAAGACTCTGTTCCCAGCTTTCCCAGAGACACCTCCATGATTCCCAGCTTTGCTGCAGAGTCCTCCATGATACTTCCTCATTTGTTTCCCAAATTCATCAAGGAAGCAGACGTAGCATGTACCCTGAGGAGAACCAAGAACTCAGAAAGTGATAGGAAGTGTTCAGCATACTGCTAAAAGATCCTGTGTCATTCAGCCTGACTAGGAGAAAGCAAGACTACCATTTTCATATCAAATCCCTACACTTGCACAGCCCACAGATCAACTGACTTTCAAAAAACCCTCCAGCTGTGGGATAATGCCCAGCTACACAGTTGTAAAAGTGCAACTTTCCCCCTTCCAGAGCCAGTTCTTGTTGACCTGAACAGCCAACACCCAGAGCTGCAGGTGAAACCACGGGGCTCTAGTAGCCCTTAGCAAAACCAAGTGGTCTTTGAAGAGAGAGAAGGAGAAAAAGGAAGCTTCTGTCCTATATGCAGGTCTGGGAGCTACAGCATGTTTCCTCTCCCCCCTCCAGAGCAGACAGGCTGTTTCTGTGAGCTGAGAATTGCTAACAGATTGAAAACCTGTTGCTGTGAATTTCAGAGATGCCTGGCAGGGGCAACAGGAGCAATGAAGGGTTCAGCGTATTAAACTTACCGTACTGAAACCATAATGGGATTTTACATGCTCTGCGACCAGAATACCCAAACCAGCTGAAGCATCTTGCCTCATCAGGCATATTTTCAATAACTCCTTCTTGCTCCAGTCAGTCTCCCTCCACCCTGTAGTACATGTCCCAGACCTAAGACTTTGGAAGAGTGTCTATCTGTATAGGAGGAAGGAGGGCTTTACCTCTCAGGCCCACACAAGTCTAATAGACTTGCTGGCTTCTTCCTCTGCTCCTTTTAGGAGTTGCATATGCATTATTTATAGGTGGGAATATGCCAGCAGTAAAGAGGAGAAGGCAGAACTGCTC
>WAAB01005559.1:157052-225446 GCA_013389865.1 Piaya cayana
AATACAAGGACATGGATGTGTTAGAGTGGGTACAGGGAGAGAAATTGTTCACTCTGAAGGTGATGAGGCAGTGGCACAGGCTGCCCACATAAGTTGCGAATGCCCTATCCCAGGAGGTATTCAGAGACAGTTTGGATGGGGCTTTGAGCAACCTGATCGAGTGAAAGATGAAAGATGTCCTTGCCCATTACAGAGGGGGATGGACTAAATGATCTTTAAAGATCATTTCAACTGAAACCATTCTATCATTCTATGAATACATGTACCAACACGTGTTCCTTTTCCACTACAGTACCTTCTCATATCCATTTAGCATTTGACCACATCTCATCTTTCCCAAGACAGACAAAAATATGGCCGACCTCCCCAAACATAAGACTTTAAATCCACAAGATTTTTTTTGTATGTCCAAGGGACCCTTACCTGTTTCTATTTTGAGGATATTTTGTTGCTCTGAAGAAGAGAAAAATGGTATGAAAAAAAATTGGTATGAAAATTGAAACTGTCACGTGATCACCCTGATTCCATGTGATGGGGATTTAAGGAAAATATTAAATGTCATAATGCTCAGGGTAAAATGATGAGAGTTTGCACCATTTTCACACTCCCTTTTCATCAGACACCTCTACTCCAGCTGTAAGGCATGCTCTTACACCTTCTCCTGTATTCCTCAGCACCAGACCAAAACATCGATACATCGCATGCAGCTCTGCTTAGACTCCTGCAATCACACAGACCAAATAGGTTTTTCTTTTGATTTGTCTTGCCACAGGGAAAGATGAAGACTCTGTTCCCAGCTTTCCCAGAGACACCTCCATGATTCCCAGCTTTGCTGCAGAGTCCTGCATGATACTTCCTCATTTGTTTCCCAAATTCATCAAGGAAGCAGACGTAGCATGTACCCTGAGGAGAATCAAGAACTCAGAAAGTGATAGGAAGTGTTCAGCATACTGCTAAAAGATCCTGTGTCATTCAGCCTGACTAGGAGAAAGCAAGACTACCATTTTCATATCAAATCCCTACACTTGCACAGCCCACAGATCAACTGACTTTCAAAAAACCCTCCAGCTGTGGGATAATGCCCAGCTACACAGTTGTAAAAGTGCAACTTTCCCCCTTCCAGAGCCAGTTCTTGTTGACCTGAACAGCCAACACCCAGAGCTGCAGGTGAAACCACGGGGCTCTAGTAGCCCTTAGCAAAACCAAGTGGTCTTTGAAGAGAGAGAAGGAGAAAAAGGAAGCTTCTGTCCTATATGCAGGTCTGGGAGCTACAGCATGTTTCCTCTCCCCCCTCCAGAGCAGACAGGCTGTTTCTGTGAGCTGAGAATTGCTAACAGATTGAAAACCTGTTGCTGTGAATTTCAGAGATGCCTGGCAGGGGCAACAGGAGCAATGAAGGGTTCAGCGTATTAAACTTACCGTACTGAAACCATAATGGGATTTTACATGCTCTGCGACCAGAATACCCAAACCAGCTGAAGCATCTTGCCTCATCAGGCATATTTTCAATAACTCCTTCTTGCTCCAGTCAGTCTCCCTCCACCCTGTAGTACATGTCCCAGACCTAAGACTTTGGAAGAGTGTCTATCTGTATAGGAGGAAGGAGGGCTTTACCTCTCAGGCCCACACAAGTCTAATAGACTTGCTGGCTTCTTCCTCTGCTCCTTTTAGGAGTTGCATATGCATTATTTATAGGTGGGAATATGCCAGCAGTAAAGAGGAGAAGGCAGAACTGCTCTTTGGGAAGAAGCAGCCAGAGAGTTTCTGGGAAGGTGGTTCAGACACACATGGAAAGGAAGCTT
This sequence comes from Piaya cayana, assembly GCA_013389865.1. Lineage (NCBI taxonomy): Eukaryota > Metazoa > Chordata > Aves > Cuculiformes > Coccyzidae > Piaya > Piaya cayana. Next base: position 158,855 of record WAAB01005559.1, read on the forward strand.
GGGAAGAGACAGGTGAATTGACAAATGAGACATGAAAGAAAGGATATGGGGGGAGGCTGGAAGGAGGGATGCTCCAGGGAAAGAGCTGGGAATGGCTTTGGGGAGGGATGCCTTCAGAATAAGGAGGGCCTGGGAGGAAGAGTCCTCAGGAGTTTGGGCTGTGAGAAGGCAGGCACTGGATTTCACAGAATCATAGAACCACTAGGTTGGAAACAACCCACTGGGTCATCAAGTCCAACCATTCCCATAAATCACTAAACCATGCCACTCAGCACCTCATTCACCTGTCCTTTAAACACCTCCAGGGAAGGTGACTCAACCACCTCCCTGGGCAGCCTCTGCCAGTGCCCAGTGACCCTTTCCATGAAAAATTTTTTCCTAATGTCCAGCCTGAACCTCCCCTGATGGAGCTTGAGGCCATTCCCTCTCGTCCTGTCCCCTGTCACTTGGGAGAAGAGCCCAGCTCCCTCCTCTCCACAACCTCCTTTCAGGTAGTTGTAGAGAGCAATGGGGTCTCCTCTCAGCCTTCTCTTCTCCAGGCTAAACAACCCCAGCTCTCTCGGCCATTCCTCATAAGACTTTTTCTCCAGCCCCCTTACCAGCTTCATTGTTCTTCTCTGGACTCGTTCCAGAGCCTCAATGTCCTTCTTGTGGTGAGGGGCCCAGAACTGAACACAGGATTCAAGGAGCGGTCTCACCAGTGCCAAGTAAAACAGTCTATGGTCAGGGGAGCACAGGGGTGGTTGTGTGCCTGTGTGTCCATTTAGAGGGGAAATCTGCACTGTTTCCTATAGAGTAAGTTTCTCTTAGAAAAAGCCACTTTGTAATCAGGAAGCTAGGATTTGCTTTGCTGAATCTGCCTTTCATCTGCAAAACACTTGAGAATGTTCATCTTGTTAAATCCTTTGTCCTGGAGGAGGTGAGGAAGTCAAATGCCTTCTAGGGGATAGACACTTGGCAAAGCTGTTTCCCTGCAGTTGCAGACACCCTAATCCTCTTGCTTCCTTCCCCCATTCAGGCTCTAGTACCTAGAAGTAAGAAAATATAAGGTGAGAAATAAGGATGGATGTGGGATTGAACCCTCCTTCCATCTTGCATAGGAGTCCAAGGCTGTGTGCTATCTACCTAGGCTGATTGTGTTAATTGCCCAACTATAAAGCTGCCCAGAAGTGGTGAAGGCAGGGAAGACATGGGATTTCCTCCCAAACCCTGTGGTCTGGCTAACTCATAGCCACCAAAATCTACTGGTGGGGCCCAGACTTTGTGGTAGGAGCAACATATTAAGGGCAAAGCCCTGAAATGCTTATGCATTAGGAAGATGAGAGGTGGTGGCAGGGCTTGCACAACTGAGGAAAAGCTTGATCAATACATCTCTTCTTGCTTTAGTCTCTCATTGTGTTTTGGATCAGAAGATGTCGCGCTCTTCAGCTGACTCTGTCCCACAGACCTGACTCTGGGGTGCAGCTCAAGGTCTGGGGAACCTGCTTAGACTTGGACTATGAGCCTGCTGGAAGCTCAGGATGGAAAGGAGAAGTATAGACAAGATTAGGACTGAAAGAAGATTAGCAAGGAAGAACAAATGAAGGAAAACGTGAGAACAAAGCAGGGAGATCCACAGAAAAAGACACTAGGGCAGCCTGTGTTTGCACTTATTTAGTAGTCTTGCTGTGGACTCCTCCTTTGCCTGATCATTTTTGCCTGAACATGTCTTGGCCAGTCAACAGAGCATAGAATATGAGGCAGGAGGAAACCACCTCATTATCAAGAGAGGTTTTAACTGCCAGAAGGAACAAGGTCCCAACAGCCCCTTCAGAACTCTCTTAAAGACAAGAAGGATTTTTCACTACCTTATTTCTTGAGCACCTTTAGGCCAAGATTTCACTTTGAATTAGAAGGCAATGAATTCACCCATAAAAAGCTGAGTCTCAGACCTCCCAGTGTTGCTGGGGGTTAGCTGTTTCATCTTTACCTTTTCCTTATGTTACCTCTATGAAATGGAACATTAAACTGGAGTAACCCTTTCACTTCCCCATGGGTTGCCTCATCTACTGAGCCACAAGCTCTTTGGAGTAAAGCGGTTGCCACACCTGCACAGTGTCTGCATGCAATGACTGTTACTCTTGTTGGGGCTACTGGAAATTATCCTAATACACTTAATGGAGAGAGTGAACTTCAGACTCATAAACTCCTTCTTCATCACAAGCACAATCACAGTTTGATTCACTTACTGGAGAACCTAACTACATATTATTTCCATCCTTTTTCCCATCGCTTTTCTATTCTTCTAAGGCTCTGGCTGCACCTTCTTTCCATGTTACTCCTTACCTCTCTCTTGAGCTCTTCAGTGGAATTGTGCTTGGTTATCTCTTGACCAGCATGGCTTCTCCTTCAGTGTAACGAGAAGGTAGGCAGGAAGAGTAGGAGGGAACTGTTCAGGCTGCCTCCCTGCCACACAGGTTTGGCTTATCTACCATCAAGATGCATTCCCTAAAGGCCCATACAACCCCAGGGCTTGGCCATTGTGACAGAGTCAGAGCTACCTTCCTCCTCTCTTCAGTCCCTTCGAACCAAAACATAAACCTGTCTGGAAGTGAAAGAGATGTGGGTTAAAGTAAGGGAAGATTTCTCAGTGTAATTTGGAATATTTAGGTTGACCATGTATGACATGGTGGGCATTACCACACAAGGAAAGCATGAAACATTTCTGTGAGCACTGCTCCATTCCAGCCCAGAGGAAGCCAGAAAGGTACCTGAAGGTTTGCTCTTCAGCTGTGAGCAAGCTTGCAAGGAAAACTGCATTGCTTGGGTCAATGACAACTTGACTGGCCAAAGCTCCAGGGACAATGCTCCCTAGCTGGCTCGGTAACAAGACTATCTGTCTTCAGTATTGGCAGTGTGGCAGTCAGCCACTTGGCAAAAAGATGGATCAGTCAAAACATAGCCAAAGAAAACCTGGGAGGGAGATGGAATCTAACTCTGTCAGGCCAAGCTGTGGCTGCTTAGCACAAAATCAGTTGTGTATTTTCACTGGCACCCTGGAGGATGAAGCATGAATATGGATAGATAAGGGTGAATCCTAGTGTCATTATGAGCAGGAGAGGGTTGGGACGCTTACTCCTTCATTGGCTTTCCCTTCCAGCTCTCAAATCAGACACCCGTTGTCACCCCTGCTGTGCCAAAAAAACCCACCACCAGCAATATAAGAGGATGGCAGAGCAGATTGAGGGGTGTGGGTGAAACTTGTAAAGGGTACATTGTTCCACCTCTGTTAAAATGCTTTTTTATTTCCTATTTAACTTTTGGTACCCCATGGGCAGTGGTCAGTGAGAAAGTGTGCCCAGTGAGAAAAGGCAAGTGAATCTCTTTCTTTCACCACCTCTCCACAGAAGATCTCCAGTGGCTGGGGAATGGCGGTAACTCATTTGCCTGTGCTCTGCCACAGAGCAGAGACACAAGTCATACCTGACTGAGGATAGTATTGCCACTAGGGTAGGATGGAAAGACCCAATCCACAGGGCTCCAGCCAGGAGCCAGATGTTATTGCCAAGTCCCAGCCTCACTCCTTTCCACAGGGCAGGGGGAGATGGCTCCATACCCAAGCTTCCTGCTTTCCTTTGAGGGATGGACATGTCTTCTTTTGTTCTTCTCAAGGAAAAGGTACCATTTAACATAGAGGAGAGCAGATCTGTATCAGTGTTAGAGAGTGGTTTCCCACCTAGAAATAGACGTGCTCTTGGCTAATGTCACTGCACAACACTGTCACCAGGAGATGTGGAGTCACAGGAGTAAGCTCCCCGACAAGTGGAAAGGGCAACCACATACTCAACACACACAGTCTGCTGGCCCTAGTTTCGACTCTGTTCTGGGATCTGTGTGCCAGGATGAGATGCATCAGGAGAGGTACCATTTTGCTGAATCTTGAAGCTGACACTTTTAATATCCATTAGCATTGCTGCTCTGCCAAAGAATATTAGCTGAGATATGTGGACTGTTCTCTCCCTGATACCTTGCCCCAGCCTCTACCATTCTTCCTTTTGTCTTCCCAGTATATTCTGATTGCTGTTCCCAGTACCAGCAACATCAGTTATCAGATTCAACCTCCTTCCTCAACAAATCTGTAATGTCATGTCTCACTCCACTTGTTTTCAAGGATTTTTGTACCTTGAGGAAAGTATCTCTCCATGCAATGCACATGGACCTACACTCAGACATGTATTTAGCAAAGGACAGGAACCAAGACTTACTTTGTTCTGCTTCCAAGAAATGGATATGAAGCACTAAAATGAAGGAAAGAGAAAGTTTGAAATACAGATTCTGGCATTCCCTCTTGGATGCATTGCAAGGGTCAGCAGGATCCTCTGCCAAGATTTGGTTTTGAGGCACTGTGTAAACGAGTTATCAAAGCCATCCCTGCCTTTCCCTCCACTGGGTTGGATTACTGAGCATCCAAAAGTGGGATGGTCAATGGCCCACTGTAAGGAATGAACGGAGGTGAGGAGAGCATCTAGGGTTTACTCTGGTTGTCTGTGACCAGGCTAGGATAAGAAGCTCACCCTCTGTGCTGCCACAGACTCAGTGTGCTCCTTTCCAAATCCAAGTGACCTGAACCAGCTTGTACTCAGTTAAACCCTCTTCTCCTCTACCTGAACAGGTGGTCACATAATGACCCTTGGCATCGACTCTCTCTCAAACCAGGCATGAACCTCATATAACAGATTGTTGATTTGCACAAGCCACAGCCATGCTCAACAACTGCTGCGAGAACAGTGCTCAGACTGTCCTGGATGTGTTCCATACAGATGCAACCCCAAAGGACTATGTATATGGGCCTTCAGAGTCTTCTACACATTCAAGAATCTGTGCAGAAAGGGAAGGGAATATAAGGACAAGCAAGAGAAGTGCTTTCTGCAAAGGACTTTCTAGGAAGATGGTTTTAAGTTACTCAGGCAAAGAAAAGGAATGATTTTGGGAGCAGTGCAGCTTGATCAGCACTTTTTGGCCATGCAGCTGTCAAACATGAGAGACAGGAGGATGATTTTATCAGGACTCTGATTTGGGCTGGGTGACTGTGAGCGCCAATGCATGTGTGTAACCAAGAAACAGCAAAGGCTGCTTACAGACCCATACATCTTCACCCACAGTCATTATATTCTAACTTCTAGTATTGATATCAGGGTCTATTTCCTTTTCCCCTCTCACCAGAGATGTTCAGAGAAAAGCAAAACCAGGCAATAGCTGCCTACTACACACAGATAAGCCAAGAGCAACAGAGGACACTACAAGCATTATATTATCTTGGTGGGGAAGTATCGGGAAACATGTGTGGGCATGACCTCGATAACAAAGAATGGATTTGGTGGGAGGACTGTATTGCATACTTATTTGTTTGTGTAGTAAGTACCCAGCTGTTTGCAGTAAAGCAACTGTAATTGTGCTTCTGGTCACCCTGTAATAGTGAAAGCTTTCTTTCCTCTCTTATTTTCATGTAATACCAACAGGCAAGAGTGACAAATATGTATTTGTTATGGCTGGAAGGAAAGATGAATACCAATTGCCAGTGAGCAACAAAAGCATGACTGCTCCATGCTAAAGGATGAGCCAGAAACCAAAGGTAACGTAAGTGTGGGCAAGGCAGTGATCCCACAAGCTGGTGTGAGATACTGCACTACCTGAGCAGGGGCAGTGATAGTTACAAGATCTATTAATAAACTTAGGTAAATCAAAATGATTAAACCAGTTCTCAGCTCCAACCAGGAGCAACACAACCATAAGGCACTAAAAGCTGGCATCTTGGACTGATCTTAAATAGACATCCTGGGCTGTGGGTAGAGAGTGTGGGGGTAGAAGCCCCAGGTGAGACTGATCAAGGCTCATTATTAGACTCAGGGACGTGACACTAATTAATACCACTGAATGCTGTGCTCTCAATATACTCCTTATAGTGGTGAATCTGTTACTGCAGTTGTGACTGAGATGGGGGAAGTTATAGAGTTATATTCTAATGTTTGTCTATGATGAAGAAGCTTGTGTATGTGCCATCTATTAATGTACTGGCGTGAAGCTGCATGGCTACTGACCCCAAAGCAAAAAAAATGTAGCTGACAGCATGGTTACTATCTGCCTATTCAGTAACCTGGGCTGGTTTCAAAAGCATGGGTAAGTTACTTTTATCTTTGCTATTGCTCTCAGTTTAGGCAAATCTTTTCAGAAAGAAGAAACATGAAATTTATTCAATTTTTGATCTCTGAACTGTTAGATTTGACTGAGTTTGAATCAAAGTGACTGTCAATCGCACTACTTGGAAAAGCAGTAGAACACAGAAATGTGTTTAAGTGAGTCCTGTTTAGAAAGATGCTGGATATGTTGTTAAAGAGTTTGTAGCTATGGTAAAAAGAGGGGATAAAAAAAATATATACTGTGCTTGCTTGAAGGTAGGGAGACACTCTCAGCAGGTTATACGAAGGAGACACTTACAGTGATAAAAAGAGGAAATAAAAGTTTCCTCCCTGCAGGCAGATGATATTGTCACATTGTCCCTATGCAGAGTAGAGGTAAAGAAACACAAAGAAAGGAAAGAAATCAACAGGTGCTGTGTCACAGAGGCATGAGCAGAAGTCTGAAAGGACCATAGAGATGGAAGAAAAAGGATTGATTGAAAGCTTGAATAAAGTAGATGAGTATTCATCAAAGCATCTAGAAAGACAAAGTTTTTAAGAGTTACTATGTAAAAATAATTCAATGGTAAAGCATGGAGCAAAGTATGGAAAAATAATTCTCTCGCATAGATTTCTCTTAACAGAACATCTTGTGCCCTGACAGTTCCATCCCAGCCCCAGCAGAGTGGCATTTCTAGGCTTTCTCAATAAAATAGCAGCTCTAGGCTATCTTTTCTAACCCTACTTTTGGGTACAGGCTGGGACTAACACCCTACCTCTGACCCACACCACAGACTTCCTCTCAGCACATATTTTGTTTTAGCTTTCCTGTTTTAGACCTACTCCAACCACACATTTTTTATACATGTCTCCTTTTCACAAGACATAACAGATTCTCACAGACAGGACTATTAGCCATAGTCTTTGCAGTATTAATTTCACCTTGAATCATCAGGTAGTCTTTAAACACCTAAAATTACAATTTGATTTTACCCCATCTATAGTTTTTCAAGGCAGAATTCAGCGCTTGAGAGAATGAGCTAGTACCTGCAATGTCTTCTATCAACATAGTGTTCAGGCACCAAGCAGAAAAATACCTGGGATTACAAAACTGCTAGAATTGCTATTTCTGTATATGGATATGATCAAATCCCCTGGGACAACCCAGAAATTTTCCTCTCCCAAGCCACAGCCTGCCCAAGACAACATGTAAGATCAGAGCCAGAGGACAGAGGAGGATGGAGAGTGGAGTGAGGACTGTTACTGCCTGGTCTCTTCATCTCCTTGTTTGGTCCTCAATACTGAGATTATTGTAAGACCATCTTTTTATCTCTTGAATGTTCTCTTGGGAAACAGGGAACCTTGGGAGTGCAGTGCACCATGGGGGTTGGTTTACTCCCAGCACCTCCTGAAGTGCCTCTGTCCCTGGCTGGTTCCCATCTCAAAAACCTGGGTCGGTGGAAGTGAGGGGACCCTTGTGGAAACAGGATGTAAAAGAAGTTATGGTTGGACTTGATGATCTGATGGTTCTTTTCCAATCTGGTGATTCTATTATTCTATTATTCTATTGCTTGTAAGGGCACACTTCTGACAGTTTTTGATAGTGAGGTTGGAAGGAAGGATGGTTGGGTCTGGTTTGCTGGAGGTTACTTGAGAATGGCAGGACTTTATGCCCCATTGCCTACAAGTCAAGACCAGTGTGGAGGTGCAAGGTGATGTTGATGGGTAAAGAGACATCTGGGTATAGCAATGCAAAGAGTATGAGCAGTTGAAACAAGGAAGGAAAAAGCAGGAGGCGTTGTGGAGTCTTGTCAGACCCCTATGATTGTACTGGGTTAGGGGATCACAATGGAGCCAGAAGAAAATGGGTGAAAAAGGATCTAGGACTCAATATGAGAAAATCAAAGAACAGCAAAGCACCAACCTGCAAGCCCTTTTTAGAGGGCAAACCAGGCAAATCACAGGAGAAGGGAGAGCTCCAGAACCAGGAACAACACTAAGTGACTAATTCCTAACCAGGCACATAAATTCCCATTGATTGGAAGGGATTGTAAGTGTGAATACTAGAATAATTTGTCATTCCCTCACTGTGATTTGTAAGGGTTACATTAGCACAGAGACAGACAGAATGAATGAATGAATTAAGCAGCTCTGAATTAATCTCCAGTTTAGCAACATGCTCCTTTTGTCCTTTGGAGGGATTAGATAGACAGCACCTTGGCGCTGACCTCTAAGCTCTACCTGCTGCTACTCCAGGCAGCCCAAGGTTGATTTGCCTTGGATTTGAGGCAACTGCTGTCAGTAATAAAAACCTCAAGAGGTGAGTAACAGGCCTCCTCATGAGATCTTCCTTTTTTTCCCCTCAGCTCGTCTGCCTGCTCCTGCAGCTTTAAACACAACCAAGGAATGAGTAATTTTTTCTTAATGACTTAAAGAAGGCAGATAAGAGGTAGGTCTTCAAATTTAGAATCCATAACTTGATTGCAGCTCTTATCATATTTTTCCATTTTCCCCCCTTCTTCCCAACATCAAATAAATTGCTTAAATAAATTATATCTTTAATCTGCATCGGGAACCAGCAGACTGGGCTGTCCTTTTAACATGCAAGATAATCAACCCCATCCTCTCACTGCATGGAGCAAACTAATAGATTTTAAACAATTCCATTATTTGATGATTTCTCCCATTATTAATACAAATTGCTTCCACTTGCTTTCAATTAGCACATTTTTATTTTCTCATAAATCCTAACTGGGTTCTCTCAAATACCACCAAAACATGGGGAGATTACCACAATTTCCATTTAAACAAAGAACCCATAATGGTCACACATCTTGCCTCCCTCCATTTCTCATAACTTTACTACTTCTAAACTCTTCCACTTCCATTTCCCCCTCCTCTCTCTCTCAGCAGAACCCACTCATTTTCTTCCCTTACTGTCTTCTCCTAAATCTAACTTTATGTCTCTACCTCTGGAAGTGGAGTCAGTAAGGTCACCATTAGCATCATTGAGTTGTTCTCTCCCCTGATATCTTTTACCTGCGTTCCCAAGAGTGACACAGCTCACAACTGGCAGAGATACCCTCTCTGGACTTCCTTTCTCTGTCCCAATGCTTGAAAATAAGAAACTGCTAACCTTCAAGTGAGGGTGCTCTTCCCAGGAGACAAGGACACAAACGGGTGGTAGATTTCTTCCTATAACCTATCTTTTTTTTTTACTGCTGCTCCCTGTCTTCCTGAGATGTAGGACAGTAGAAGTTGTCAGCTGCTATGGCAACCCTGCCTCATCTGGCAAGGAGCAAGGAAGGATCAGAGTGAGGGCAGGGATGGGAAAGGGTGTGGAGACAGAAGATCTCCACAGTCTGGTTCAGGGTAATCAGTATGCAGAGGTCATTAGCCTTCACCATCCTCCATCACTGCAAAGCAATTAGGGCTGCAGGGGCTTCAAGGCTGCCGCAGAGGAGAATGCTGTGGGGTGGACAGACGTAAGGACAGGAAAACTGGGTTCCTGCACATTTATGGGCTGGCCTCTCTGCGTGCACAGGCTTCATCTCCTTCTGCACTTCGACCACATCGCTTGCAGAACGTGTCATGTAGCACCCTTCCTCCTGCTGGCTCACACCTCTGTGTCACCTCTCTCAACCTGCTGTTGCCCACCTACATGCATTCTCCATGAGTGTTATTTCATGCGTCCCCCTTGGTATGCAAAAAGACACATCTTTGCCCCCACCTGAAGGCAGGTTTGCAATGCACTGACCAGCATTGCAGCTGCAGAACTGTGGAGAAGTGGTCCCTTATCCTGATGTAAATCTCAGTCTGCACCTGTAATCCTGGAACCCCAGACACAAGCGCACATACCTTACACGCACACAGAAAGCACAGCTTGTTCCCCCCTCCCAACCCCTGCAAACATACTCCCAGGCTTTTCCTCTGCCATGTATGTTTGCATACACTGCTACAGTTAGCTTTCCTCATCCCTTTGCGAGCAAATTTGCTCAAAGCATCTGAAATCCCCAGCATATACACATCCTCCCCTCTGCCCCGATACTCCTTCTTGCCATGCCAGCCAGCGCCAGCCACCCACGCAAAAACACATGCATGCAGTTTGAGAGTGATGGCAGAGCCCTCAGTGAGCTGCTGGAGCAGAACAGATGGCTTAGCAACCAAAAAAACAGTCATTCGCTCCACAAGTTTCTTCTTCAATGTTCTGTTTGTTTTCAGAACACGTTTGTCACCAGAATAAAATCCAGGCAAGATGGGCTGATATAAACACCCCAACCTTGGTCCCATGAGGTGTGAAGTCCCACCAGCTTTTTCCACCCTTTTTTTTTCACAGATCCCAACTCTTTCTGAGCACCCCCCCCAACTTTTCCACTTGCAAATTCCCCTTCCCTGCCTTGGCATACAGCTTAACTTCATCTTCCTTGAGAGACAATACCCCCACAACTCGTCTCTTTCTTGTCCTCAGCTGGCAGGAGTCTTCTGTACTATGTAGTGCTCATTTTTCTGTTTCAGGTGTGCACCTGAGCCAAAAGAGCGCTTGCCTCTTATTTCATGCTGGAGTCACCTCCCTGAAAAGTGTTTACTGAAAGTCTGAGGAAACTGCGTGGTGGATGTGGAAACTGCCAGGTCTGTAGCAGTCGGCATAGCACCCATCAGGTAGCACATGCTGCTAAAAGGAAGGGTTGAGGCAAGGTTGCAGGTTCTTCATCCCTGCAGTAAACCCCGACTGGGATTTGGAACAGCAGATAAAGAGAGGTGCATATGAGTGGCAAGAAGGAAGCTATCATATACTTTTGTTGTCCTCTATCACAGCCAGGTAGGAGCTGTATCTATTCCCAAACACACAGACCAAATATCAATGCAGTCTTTATCCAGGAGTTATGTCAAGTGAAGAGAGAGTCAAACCATGCCCCACCAGAGCCCTCTATCCACTGTGGGGCTAGGATTCCTCTGTACCTGCCATATATCAGGAACTGAGCTGTCCTGTCCATTACCAGAGGCTTCTGAATCATACTGAGTGCAAGAGAAGAAATGTCTTTGACTCCCTCTACTGATGTATCTGAAATAGGGCCTCATAGACCCACTGCCCCCACAACTTCACCAAAAGCCAGTGCTGGGGTCTCAATATATGGAGTCCAAACTCCCCTGCCAGAGCAAGACAAGCTGTTTATAAAAGCAAACCAATTAATGACTCTCATGTTCATTCCCACATTAATGATGATGCCTCCTGGTACATCTCACCAGATGTGTGGAATGAGACAGGGAAAGCCCCAGGAAGGTAAACAGCTGGCTCCAGTGCAGTAGGAGGAGAGGGGAGCTGGGTTTGGTTAGGGTCACTCTATTCCTTCTGGACAAATTGTCTCAAACCTTCCCTTGTCTCTTTAAATGCGAATCTCTGCCCTCGCAATGTTCTCTGCTGTAAAGGAACTGTACATCAGTGTTTCATCACTGAGGATGGGCTCCGAAGTCTCAGAGTGCAGCCAATTAAGATCTGTGCCATGCACAAGCTGCCTTTGTATTTCTAGCAGCAGCTGAGGTAGTACCCTCCCTGCATGCCATTTCTTCCTATTCCCCTCCCCAGGAAGAAAAGAAAACATAAAATGCTACTGGAAGATGAAAAAGAATTTGTGAAAAGAAAGGCTAGATGAAGAGGTAATTGACAAATACAGTCAGTATGAGAAGAGGCAGAGAGAGGGGTGAGGAATTGATGGGTATGGAGAGGCAAAGGGTTGTGTCAATATTTCATGAGAACGAAGTGCTCCTGTGGTCTGGAGGCTGATGTCCTTAGCAGGGAGGGGAGGATGTCAGAGCATAGCTTGCTTCTTGTCAAATATTTGGTCCAGGCAAGCAGAGAGTGTGATGAGATGGGGATCTGGGCAAAGGAGGGGTGAAAGGTTGAAAAGAGAAGCTGGTCCTTTATGGGAGATGAATGTGGGCTAAGAAGAAAAAAGGGCACAGAGTCGGGTCTCTTAACCCTGAAGAAAAGTTGTGTTCCTACATAATTATAATAGGCCATGTTTAGCTCTGACTAAGCCATGTTTGCCATGCTTAACGGATCTTACAGTCCCACTTGCCCTAAATGAACTCATCCATGGTGTCCAGCTTATGGGACAGAAAGTTTTAATACCAAGACAGTCACGGGGCGCCTCCTGTCTGCAAACATGCAGTATATGTTTGTGCATCACCAGCTTCTGTTGAAAGCTTGAGGTTATCTTCTCTGTGAGACTCGGTTGCGCTCCTTCACGCTGCATCTAGACTGGGCTGCAAAGACAGGCTGCAGCATACTTTGGTGTTCTCGTCCTACACTGATGAAGCCAGCGAGACTACATGCTGCCACAGCACCCTGCCCACATGCATCCCTGCTCTGCAGCATCAGGTAGGCACAGATGATGTGGTCTCACTGCATTAGACAGGGGTACATTGCAGAGCAGGGATGTGATCGTAGTTGAGAAGTGTTCTGGAGTGCTGAAGCTCAAATGTAGCCTAAAAGAGCTTTTCCTTCATCCCCAAGGGCCCTTCCAGGGGAGGAGGGCATGAGCGCCAGCTTTGCCATCACCGTGAAATTTTGAGCAGTTGTGCTACGCAGCACAGAAACAACTGCGGAATCCCAAAGGGAGTCACATATTCGTTATACTGTAATGTATCTGGGTCAAAACAGGGCAGGCAAGGGGAAGTGACAGGATGAGGAGCTCTGAAATCCTTCCTCACAGACTGCCTCCCTGGTGAGCAAGAACAAGCATCCACAATGTCAAGTAGACTGTTGTCATGACCTGCTGCTGGAGCTGTCTGACTTTTGTCAAAGAGGAGGAGAGAAATTGCTCCTGCCCCAGCACTTGCTGAGTAGGCAGGGTCCCTGTGGGCTGCCCCTGCACCAAGGACTGTGGTAGCTCTGCCCATCTCCTCTGGGTTGCAGCCTTTGGAGGTCTGCAGCTGAAGCTAGGGTGGGGAGGGAAGATAACAGCCCAGGAACCCTGGTGTGGGTCACTGCCAGCTCTGCCATGCCAGGGCAGGGCAGCCAGAGATCACAGAATTGCACAGCAACACATAGGCTTGGCCCAGGCACCAACAACCAGGGAGGAAGGGAAGAAATCCAGCCTCATTTTGTGTGCAAGGGCACCACTCCCCTCCCTCTGCCTCTGTCATTTTTAGCTGACATGCTTTGGGAACTCCTTCCCCTCCAGTTCCAGCATCCCTTCTTATATTTCCAGGAGGTGATTGCCTCCTCTACCGGTTTCAGTGAACTTCTTTTTCCTAAAATCACTGACAAGGTGCTGTTTCTCCATATTGTATAACTTCCCCCCACCCCAAAATGGCACAGGACATGCATTATTGCTACATTATATATGCTATTACATCTATGGTCTCCAAACGCTAACAAATGTCATCCTGTTGTTAGGTATTCTTACCAGCTGCCAGGCTAAAAGAGGGAAGTAGGAGGTCCCTCATTGAGTTAATGGATGCCTAAGATACCAGGAAAGAGTCCTAACCCATACACAAACCTCCACATGCCCCTCTCATCTGGTGACAACCAGAATTTCCCCTGCCTCCTTCTTACACTGGGAGTTCTCCCCCTTGCCTCCCAACCCTCCTTCCTTCCTCCAGTGGAGTATGGAAGGGTAGACTTAGGCTAGACATTAGGGAAAAAAAATTTCATGGAAAGGGTCATAGGGCACTGGAACAGGCTGCCCAGGGAGGTGGTTGATTCACCTTCCCTGGAGGTGTTTAAGGCACGGGTGGATGAGGTGCTGAGGGGCATGGTTTAGTGTTTGATAGGAACGGTTGGACTTGATGATCCTGTGGGTCTCTTCCAACCTGGTTGTTCTATGGTTCTATGATTCTATGGTCATCTCCCTCCTCCAAAATTGTTGAAGATAACAGCAGGCTGGAAGACAAAATCCAAGGGAAGAAGGCCTGGCAAAGTCAGTCAAGGTTTGATACAGATCAACCCTTGGGTCTTCTGTTTTTCATCCACTGTTACTCCCATGCCTCTGCCCCTACCAGGCTTCCCCATGGACATAGCTTGACATCATTTATAGCTGTTATTCCTCCCTCAACAGGGCTATCTTAATTTTTGTTGCCTTTTCCTCCTTGATCCACCCACAAACAAAAAATGACCCTATCAAGGGTCATTATGGATAAACCATCTCCCAACAGCTCTGTTTACCAGGTGATGAGGAGGAAGCAGAAGGCTGTGAGGGAGGCTGAAGCTAGGCTCCAGCTGACAGCAGCATTCATCCACAGAACTGTGCAGGACCTAATTAGTGCAGTGATGCTGTTTGTGGCAAGTACTGCCAAGGCAGGACCCCATCAGGGAGGTAAACATACCCAGAAGGAAAAGAGGAGAGTGTAGAGACACAAGTGGAAGAAAAGAGTGCAAAAAAGGTAGGACAATGAGAGCAGCCCACTGTTTCTGCATCACCGTATGGGTGTTGTCTCCTCCTGGTTTCCCTAAAAAATTCCTCATTGCAGTGACTTTGTTTTTCACCTGGCTGATGTGAAGTGTCAACGCTTTTTGCAATGTTAATTATGTCTTTGGAACCCAGAACAGCAGCCAGACTGCAGGAAGGGTGGTGAGAGATGCAGGGGTGCGGGGCAGGGAGATGTGTGGAGCATATGAGGATTTTTTTTAATCTTCTGATTAATTCAGAAATTTGGCTTTTGGTTGACACAGAGTAAATAACCCCACTCCATGCCTGGGCAGCCAGACCTTGGCATCCATCGGCACACACCTGGCTAAAGGCGAGGGGACAGGGACAAGGATCCTGGAGAGGGAATAGAGCCATATAAACATACACAGGTGGCAGGAGGTTTTGGTGAGAGAAGGTCAAATAAGCCCATTTCATATGGTTGAGTGTGTGATAAAAAACATGATGCGGTAGGGGGAAACACAATGTCATCCAACAGAAAACAAGCTGTACTTACAGTGACTGGGCAAGAGGGATGGGAAAGACACTTAGTGATGCATCTATGCCTGTTCACTATGTGCGCATTGCTTTGTGTCTATATGCCATGTGCACCTCTACATACAGGCTGTCACTGCCCACGTGCTCAGGCTGTGCTTGTGTTTGTGTGTGTGTCCACTCACTCTGTGTGTCCAGTTGCTCAGTGTGAGCCTGTGGAAGTCTAAGTGGCAGCCTGGGTTTGTGCCTGCAAGGTGCTAGCCCAGGCTGCCATTGCACAGTTGTGCAGCTAAATGTGTGTGTGTATGTGTGTGCAGGCATGCACGCAAATATATATGCTGCTTCCCTTCTGTACCAGCTGAGTGCTCAAGGAGCTGCAGGGCATACAATGTCCGGACAGCAGCTCCGCGCTCATGGATGCTGTGAATGATACAGGCTAGCTGTGGCAGTTCTCAGCAGCTCAGGAGAAGCCTCTTAACTCACACAGACAGCCGGTGCTAGGGGCAGCTGGCAAAGGGCTGGAAGCCAATCCGTTATGACAGCTGCTCTGCTAGGGATGGTTGGGGGCTTCTCTCTTCTTCTTTTCACCACAAACTGGTTACCTAGTGTAAGGCTAACAGGGCCGCTGCCAAATCAGACAGAAACAGGATCTAAGGGGACAAGCACAGAGTGTGTTAAGCAGAAGAGCATCAGGAAAGCAAAACACTTGAGAGCTGCATGCTTCTCGGTTTGTGCGCAATTGATACCTGCTCGTCTTCCATGTTTGCTTCTTTTCTCAAGTCCCTTCTTCCCTTCTATCTTGCATTGCTGCTCATCTTCCTCCACCACATCCTTCTTGCCTTTTCCCGAGTGCCTTCCTTTCATGGCTCTGCTGAACACTCAGTCAAAATACTGTGAAAACCAGAGCTTCCAAGTTTGTATGGGACTGGCCCTTTGGATGTCATTTGGCAAAGAAATCTGAGGGAGTATGACAGTCATTGCCTACGCTTTCTTCAGCATTCCTGGCCTTAGTTACTCTGTGAGCACCTGCGCAAGGCAAATTGCTAGCCAAAACAGAAAACTCTGGGGTCCTTCTTCCCAACAGACTCCTGATAGCACTGGCAAGTCTCATGCTATGAGTAAGGGAAAAAACAGAAACAGTTCTAAGCCTGCTGAGGAGATCCGAAGGGGCCGTGATACATCAGCATAAAGTTCATCCTTGTGGATAGGTCCAGGTAACAGGGAGGAGGGCTTGAAAGCAAGCATAGAAAACCTAATGCTCTGGATTACTTTTTAAAACCAGCCTGACTCTACTCTGAGTCTTTCTGACCCCCTCATTCCCCATGCTGATCTGTTCTCTGCAGTCTCCCTCTTTTCTTTCAGTCCGCTGCAGGAATGTTGGTCCTTCTCTTGATCTCACAAACCAGTTGGAGGAGCCAGCGAAGACCAAATTTTCTAGCTCCACAAATATCAGGAAAGAAAGAAAGAAAAAGAGCACGTTGCGTGACTTGGCAGAAGAAGCCACTTCGTCGCACATCACCCCATAAATCTCACGCCTGAAAGAGTTTCTAATGCTGGAGTCACTTAAAAGCATGGCATTGTATTGGGTTAAATTGATGAATGGCACTGAGAGAGGGGACAGCCTGGAGCACTGAACAGGGACTGTGCCAATGGCAGGCTCCCACTCTTGTTCACATTCTGCTCCCTCTCTCCACTAATGGAGCCTCATGTCTTTATTCAGAAAGTAAGTGCTCTCCAGGTTACTGCCTGAAATGTTCAGAGACACTCCTTAGGGAGACCCAGAAACAGCAACATTCGGCTTGGAAACTTTTCAGTCGGGAGGGGAACAGAAGAATAGAGAGGACAAGGAGGCTCAGAGCGTGAAGAATAGTGCCTCTGCAGTTGTCAGTGGTGCCAACAACAGCCTATCAGGTTCTCTGAGGTGCTCAGTGCCAAACTGGACTTGGCCAGGACAGTAAGAGTAAAGCAGTTCCCAGAAAAAAGACTACCTCTAAAATGAATGAAGAGGAAATCCAGAGCAAAACCCATCTCTCCTCTAGGAGAGAGTGCAGACTGCTGGAGATCAATCCAAAGCAGGGCTCTGACCTTGCTGCAGCCATCACTGGAGGTCTCATTGCTGGGACCGATTGCTGGATCAAGTCAATCCCTTCTCAGTGTGGTCACTTTCTTTGCCTTCCTGATTTCATCCCTCCTCAAGGAGAAAATGTTTCTAGAAGCATCTGCCTGATTCAGTGGTGTTTGCTATCCTGTGGTGATCTAAGTTCAAAACAATGACAAAACATTCCACAACCCTGTTAAAACCCAATTTTTTAACTTCAATTTTGGGATGAGACCCTCCAACATTCAAACTCTACCCTGTTACCTGTATCTGCACAGCACTACGCAGGAGTTGCCTCACCCACTCTAATTTTGACTGCCTTTTCCACTCTTCCCCCTTGCCCCATCCTCTTTTCCTTACAATATCACAGCCTGATCCCCTTGATGGCTGCTTTTCCTCTTTGTCTTCCATTTCCAAACATCTCAGATTACCCTGCCATGCACTGTATTTTCCCCAGTTTGTCCCCACTGCATTTTTAACTCTTGATGTTCCCCACAGAAATCTTCTGCTCTTCACATCATTTTCCCTACAGGTGCAGGACTTATTTAGTACCAGGTTTACTCATAAAATGTCAAGGGTTTTTTTCTCATCTCTTCTGGGCATGTGTTGGTTGGGGATACAAGCTACTTAAGGACATGGGTTGAACATAGAGCCTTCTTCTCCCCCACCCCCAATCTCAGCCAGGGATCACAGCCAGGCCAAGCTTCCATTTAGGGCTGAGCCAAAGTAAAGCCACCCAAGACTTGCTGGAAAAGCTTCATGCCTTGTTTAGATAGCTATAAGACCTGGGTGGCTGAACACACAGTTACCATTGCTGTACTTCTGCAGTGAGCAGGTGCAAGTTCTTTGTACAAGAGCAGCCTTGGAGTGTGACAGCACAGGAAACCTAGAGATTTAGCAGCCCTGCTTGATAGGTGCTTCCCTTTTGAATCAGTCATGGTTCACTAAGTTTGGTGTGTGCAGACAGGCTCCTTCACCCCTTCCCAGCCTTCAATGCCCCCGTATGTGTGACACAGCCACCTACTCTCCAGTTTGCATCACAATGACACTCTGCATCTTTGCCATTTTTCAAATATACCCTTCTTTTGGGTGTCAGGGAGTTGGGGTAGGGATGCAGGGTGGTGGGTGAACTCTGCATAGAATAGAAGGAATTCAGTGTCAGTACCATGTAAATCTTTGGAATCAAGGTAATCACAGAAAACTCCGTTATACTCAATGTCCCCTTGAGAGTTACAGAGGTGTTTTGGCTGAGGCATTCAAAAGAATCCTGCCATGATTTTGGCATCCAGCTCCCAGTCAGGTCACCAGTCCTCTTTCCATTAACTTCAAGCCTCAGCCTTCTCCTGTGCAACAGATGGTCTGAGTGGTCATTCCTGCTCTGTCTTCCTCTCTGGGGACAATACAGCATCAGAGGTCACCACCTGTACCATGTAGCTTTCAGAATTGCTGTCCTCCACCTCCTCTGGGATGCAAGCACAAGGGGAGGCTCCTGATGTGTTGGCATAGGAGAAGCACTGGAATATAAATTTCACTGCAGGTGCTTCAAGCGATGTCTGCTGAAATGAAAGCAACAGGGAATGTGTGAGACTCCTAAGGAGCTCACAGCAGGTAGGCTAAATAGAGCAAGGAATCATGCTAGATGCCAAATGGCAGAGGGAGGAGGGATGGAGCAGAGAGGGAGGTGGAAGGGGTGCCTGGGGAGGGCACTTTACCCTCTTGGTTGCTGAGAGGCACAATGACATCAGTCCTCCTACATAGGGACCCAGAGGCAGGATAATTTCAACTGTGGCATTTTCTAAACTCTGGCCTGCTGCTATAAGCTTACCCTCTGGAGAGAGTACATGAGGGAATAGGGCAGGGACAAGAAGGGAGAAGCACAGTTTGGGACAGGAGGAAAAGAAAGTGACTTTGAAATGTTGCAGACTTCAATCTCATCTGCTTTGGTGGCTGCTTTGAGGGATGGGGGAACAAGTAGAGGCAAGGCTGGAGGAAGACACTCTCATGCACAGTCCCTGCAGGTAGAGAGATCTTCAGAGATCTTCTAGTCTCAGCTAAATGTTTCCCTCTCCAAGCTGAGACTGCTTCCTGGGGAAAAGGAAGCCTTTCCAACCAGGGCAAAACTGTCTGTGACAAGTATCTGCCCCTACACCATGTTCCATCTACTCTGAAATCTTCCAAGTATCCCAGCTCTCCTAAGGGTTGCTCCCTGACATTCTCCCTTTTGCTGTTTTTGCTGGATATGACTCTTCCTTTACACTAGCATGAGCCCCATCTGATCCTTAAACAACAAGAGACTCCTAGAGTGTCCTGATTCATTATTTCCCTTGTTGTGGAGTTCCTTAGATGGATTCTGCACCCCAAGATGCAGACAGCTGTGTGGGAGCAGCACTTTTCTCAGGGGGGCTGCTGTAAGGGACAAGGCAGGAGTGCTGGCTTGCTGCATATAACTGCAGTGGTGGTGTGGGAACGCTACTAGAGAGGGATGGATAGGGAAAGGTGGCAAGTAGTGAGCTTCATACTGTGGTCCCTGCTCCCTGCAGTCATCAGAGAAGGTGCTGTGCTCACTCCCCGTGCAATGTAGCATGTGGGGACTTTGTCTTTCCAATTCGGTGCCTCCCCAACCCCTTCAGCCAGGTGTAATGGGTACCATGATCAGATGGCATGACCTGACTCACTCTTCTTCCTCTCAAGGCTCTGCCTCACTGTATCATTCACTGCTTTAATCCTGATGAAGAGATAGTCAGGGCAGGAAGGCCCCATGCCTTCCAAAAGCCAAGATCATTTTCCCTGTCAACAGCAGTAACACTTGACTTCTGCCTCCCTCCCCCTCTCCTCCTCTCTTTTTCTGTGTGCTACATTTTCCCTTCTAATGAGGGCGAAACCTGCTTCCCAGCCTCATTTGAATCCCTGAGCATCCTTCCCCAGCAAATGCAACAGAAGCTCAGCATAGGGGTGGAAGGGCAGGTAGCCACCCCAGGGGAGTGCTTCATCTGTCCAGACACTGGATGTAGAGGATGAAACACTTTAAAAATCCTTGGCTATGGGTGGGAGCAGGGCTGCTTATGCAAGACACTTGCAAAACTCTGGACCTCCGTCTCTGAATCTAGTGCTCAGGTTGTCTAACCCTTGGAGGATATTTCACATCCTGTGCTTTTCGAATGCCTATGGGAGCATATCCGCCCAGACTACTTAAGCTGGGGGACACAGATTTAGTACGTATTCTGCACCTATACTCCTTATGGCTCTCTGAGGGATCCTCTGCTCCTCCAATTACCTAGCCAGCCAGCCTGAGCAAGGGACACCCAATGTGTCAGCTCCTAGCTGTGTAGGACAGGCTTTTTGGGGAAGCTGTGTACAGGGAGGTGGGTGGTCATTGTGCCTGTTGGCAGTCCCTAGAAGACAGGGCTCTGACTCGTTCACTGTTATGCAAGACCAAAGGCTAAGCATTTGTGAGAGCGGCCCCAGGTATCAGAGAACCTGCATGCAGCAGTAGTCCCCATCTTTTCATAGTGCAGACCTGGATGCGCCAGCTGCCCAGCTAAACCTGGCGACTGTGCTAATTGGGAGCACAGGGAGGGGAGAGGGGCTGAGATGTGTCAGAGAAAGATGAAGTGACTGAGAGAGCAGACGTCAGTGGCGGCGTGGGGGACGGTCAGAAGGAGAGGGGGGGAATGGCAAAGAGGCTGAGGAGAAGGAGGGGCTGAGCGGAGCCGAGCATTTGGGAGAGCAGGCGAGCACACGTCAGAGCTGCAGGGACTCAGGGACGGTGTCACAGGCAAGGCTGAAATATAAATGGAAATTCTCACTGAGGCAGATCAATGCCATATTGGTGAATGAAAAAGAGAGGCTGGAAGAGGAAATGAAAATAACAGCCAGGGCAGCCCATCCAACACCTTGCCAGACACCCTCCATAGTTCTGTCCCACTCCACCAGTGTAGGTTGCAGNCGGAGGATATTTGATATCCTGTGCTCTTCGAGTGCCTATGGGAGCATGTCTACCCAGACTATTTAAGCTGGGGGACACAGATTTAGTACATATTCTGCACCTATACTCTTTATGGCTCTCTGAGGGATCCTCTGCTCCTCCAATTACCTAGCCAGCCAGCCTGAGCAAGGGACACACAATGTGTCAGCTCCTGTGTAGGACAGGCTTTTTGGGGAAGCTGTGTACAGGGAGGTGGGTGGTCATTGTGCCTGTTGGCAGTCCCTAGAAGACAGGGCTCTGACTCGTTCACTGTTATGCAAGACCAAAGGCTAGGCATTTGTGAGAGCGGCCCCAGTTATCAGAGAGCCTGCATGCAGCAGTAGTCCCCATCTTTTCATAGTGCAGACCTGGATGCGCCAGCTGCCCAGCTAAACCTGGCGACTGTGCTAATTGGGAGCACAGGGAGGGGAGAGGGGCTGAGATGTGTCAGAGAAAGATGAAGTGACTGAGAGAGCAGACGTCAGTGGCGGCGTGGGGGACGGTCAGAAGGAGAGGGGGGGAATGGCAAAGAGGCTGAGGAGAAGGAGGGGCTGAGCGGAGCCGAGCATTTGGGAGAGCAGGCGAGCACACGTCAGAGCTGCAGGGACTCAGGGACGGTGTCACAGGCAAGGCTGAAATATAAATGGAAATTCTCACTGAGGCAGATCAATGCCATATTGGTGAATGAAAAAGAGAGGCTGGAAGAGGAAATGAAAATAACAGCCAGGGCAGCCCATCCAACACCTTGCCAGACACCCTCCATAGTTCTGTCCCACCCCACCAGTATAGGTTGCAGAGCAGAGGGATAAGCAGTCAACAAATTGGAGGGGGAGAAGAGCACTGAATCATTATTTTGTCATTAATAAACCAATAAGGAGAATGGAAAAAATATAGAGGCTTCCTTTCTTCCTTTCTTCCTTTCTTTTCCCCTATCCCACCCCTCATTCCCCCTCCTTGAACCCTGCCTGGACAGCGCTGGTACTCATGGCAATAAGCTAGCCCTCCTTTCCCCACCACCCTCAACCCCACATCCTTTGCCTCTTACAGTACCTTCTTTGTCTACTAGCATTTTTTATTAAGGCTCCAGGAATCTGTCAAATGTGAGGCTCTTTACAGCCTTCGATGCTGAGGCACGTATGTATTCCTTAACAACATAGTTACTCCTTCTCTTGGTCTGATCCTAGAAGCACTGGAGAGGCTCAGCCCAGCTACATGTGCTGCTCTTGGAAGAGTGGGGCAACATCTGTCCAGCAGCCGTAGGAAGTCAGGGTAAAGCGAGAGAGAGGTAGGGGAGCAAAGGGCATGGTCAAGGGAGCTGTTGCAGTTGCAGGACGGGCTGGTGTCTAACCCCTAGGGTTTGTACCCATGGCTTCCTCATGGTTATGTTTTGCTTAATTCTACTTTCTACTTGGCTACAGTTCTGCACACCTACCCACCCACATCCCACCGTCACCCCCAGACCCTGTTAGATCTGCCTTCATATACCTCCTTTAGTCATGCTGCCTTCTCCTCCCAAATTGTTCTTTCTTTTTATCTAACATCTTTTTTTCTTCTCCTACCTCTCCGTACACTGCGTTTCGTGGAGTGGAGTCTCAGAAAAGTCAAGGTAGAACAGTGGAAATTAGCCCCAAGGTCTGCCCTTTCTACCATCTGTTTTTACTCAATGCTTGTTCTACCTATGTCCCAGGAAGAAAGCTTCCTCCAGAGTATAGGGGAACATCTTCTCAGACAGAAATATAAGTGCTGAGGGTGCAAGTATTGGCATGCCACTGGGGCCTGCAGGTTGGGGATTCCAAGGACTGAGCTTCCAAGAACAAGAAGACAGATGGGTGGATCAATGGCCCCTTTCAATCTGGATCTGCCACAGTCCTGACCCTTCCTGTTCACCAACAGCAAGATGGTGAACCTTTGGCTTTGAAAACCCCAGAGCCTAAAGGCGAAAGGGATGCCACTGTGGGAGAATCAATAGCACCTTACTGCACTGCATTTATTCACACTGAGAACTTTGTGGCTTTCTAGTGATTTGGCACAGGCTATGTGTAGAGACAAGCATGCAGAAGTATTTTCATTTGATGGTGCTGAGGCTCACTGTTTGTACCACCAAACTAGATCCTCTGACTGACACTGATGCCTGACAGAAGTTCTCCCTAGGGAGGGGTGAGGATTGGAAAGTCCCCATGTCATCACCATGACTCTGCTTTAGTGAGCACCACTGTGCCACAAGACACACAGCATTGCTGCTTTGTTTAAACAGCACTGACTCAGCTCCCGCAAGGTAGAATTTAGGATCATAGTACATACAGGCATTTACCTAGAAAAACAGAGCATGAGCTTGGTGGGAAGGTGGCCCTGCCAGTGTCAGTCCTCTGAACACAAACCAGACTTGCTTACTGTCCACACCAGAACCACTCATGCAGGTGCTAGGAGGTTGCTGGTGCTCTGCGGAAGGGATGTCACCTGCATGGTGACATCTTAGCAGGCCTGTGGTCACACACTTTGGGTAGAGAAGGTCTACTCCAAATGCTGGCCTCAATACTGTGTACCAACTGCACTAAAGTGGGGCTCTGTCTAAGCATGTTGTAGATACCTTAATTCAATCTAAAGTCAGCTATGTGGACAAACATAGCCTGTTCTGCACCTTTCAATATGGTCAAACCTCTACTAGTATAACATCTTTCCCCCTCAACTTGGAAGTCAGATCCCAGTTTTCCTTGAGAGGTCAGAGCTTAGGAAATGCATTCTGCTTTGCTCACTTGGATCAAAATTGCCCAAGGAAGAGATTTCCCATTTCCCCCAAATATCTTCAGCATCTTTGTCAACCCCCTTCTATCCTCCCATCCTAAGTAGTGAAAGGAGAATATCTCCATTCCCTGCACAGCACCCTCCTACCTCTCACCCTGCCTGCCATCAGTCCTCATGAACATCACAGCCAGTTTCTGTGCTGTTGGAGCTGTTTCTCTCTTGATTTTTCACAAGTGATTATCGAAGTCAGAATTTGTCACCCACAGAATGAAAGGAAAATGAACCTTCAATCACAGATGCAGATCTACCTGCTGAGAAAGGATGGGGGAAGGAAGAGAGACATAGGCAAGGGACAGAAAAGCAAGGAGAATGAGGGCATGTGAAACAGAAAGAAGAAACCATGACAAGGGGAGAAAGAATGAAGATGGAAAATTCAGAGGGAAGGCGGGTTGTGGAAAGTCAAGAGCCTGAGACAGGGAAACTAAGTGAGACACATGAACTAGCCCCAAAGGGTAAAAGTTAACATGAAAAGTGTAGGGACAGAGAGGGGTAGGAGAGTTCACAGTATCTGAGTGGAGCAAGAAGATCTCCTTGTTCTTCTTTCCATTCCCTCTCCCACCCGATCCAAACCCACTGCCCTCATCTCTTCTGACTCCCAGTAGGACTGATCCATCTTTGGTGCTGTGAGGTGATTCTGCCTGCCCTTGAGCCTATGCAGTGGCAAGATAACCACTGTGGTCTGGCTCTTCAGCAATGCCTTGTCACTCTCAGTCACTCTCAAAGCACACCCCGATGCACACACACAGACACACAGTTATTCATGTCTCTCAGATGGGAAGATGGTTATCACAGACCCTCTTAGTCATCACTTAGCAAAGCTAAACACATTTAGTGCTTAATCTTCCCTCATCAATCAGGCCTTCCATTGCCCCTCTGTCTGATGCTCTGCCCTGAATCTTCTTGATTTTCACTACATTTCAGTTAATAAGCTGCCCAGCCAAGCAGAGCCCTCCAGAGAGGGGTTGGCAGTTCCCTGTTCCATGGTTTGATGCTTCTTTAAGGACAACTACTTTCTCTGTAACCCATCCTACTCCACTCTATCTCCTCAAAATAGCAGATATGGATATTGTTTTGTAATCTTCTCTAGCCTCACTTTCTCTGCCACCCTTGCCCAAGCCTATCAGCTCTCTTCCAGGTCTCTCAATGACTAGTCTCCTTGAAAGACTCATTTACTGGTGTTAGATGAAGAGATGACAACTGTAAGTTCTTGAGAATTATGTACAAAAGTGTATATTCTTCTCTAAAATAAAAGGAAAGTTGTGGCTGAGAAAAGTTTGACAATAAGAAGCTCAGGTACAAACAAAGCTCAAAGACAAAACCCACCAGGTATTCAATTGGCATTTAAAATTCATCATGATAAGCATATCTCAGTTTCATGAACTCAAAGACCTCCTACTATATCACATTATTTGAGGTGTCACCTGCTTCAGAAGTTGTTTATCCATCTATGCCTGCCAGTAGCTTCCAGAAATACATTAAGAGTAGTGCTACAAAGCCCCTCCAGCAGTCCAAGTAGCAGACCTAAAGCACCAAAGCCCATCAGTCCCTTCCCTATTGACTGACTGGCTTTGTACCCACAACATAATCAGATTTGGCCTTCTTGTAGTCTGTACGTGCCTAAAGTGACCTGACAGACAGGGGCAGCTGGGTGAGGCAGCTCACCTCATCTCAAGAGCTGTAATGGGACCAAGGATTGTCAGGTATCCCAGAGGAATCATAGTGAGCACTGTGAAAAAAATCTACTTGTTCATTGTGCTATATTAGCAGTATAACAATCGCCTCAAAGAGCTCCAGCACATAAGTGTAGATTGATGCTGAACTGTACAGTCACACACACACTCCCACTGGGAAGTCCACGGGGGTCCAGGACGGGGCTGTGCATATCTGACAGGGATGAATAAAAATGATGTTGCAGGTTTAATGATTACTTGGGAGCCTGCTTTTGCTTATGGATAAGGATGGAGGATCTGACTAGACTTTGAATAAAGTTCTGCTGCAAACTGATTGAATGTTCTTTAATCACATGGATTTAGCTGCTGGTTTTCTTAAAGATCGTTCCAGGACATAATTAACCTCCTGTATGCAGCATTAGTGGTCATCACCTATACATTGACATCCGTTACTTCCTGCAACAAATTGGTTTGTGAGAGAACAGCTGTGTTTGAGAGAGGGTTAAAGACAGCAGTGTGGTCTGATAAAAGGATAAGGTGACAGATGGGAAGTTAAAAAGCAGTAAGGACAGCCCAAAGAAGGTATTCTAGGGCAGTAAAGAAATTGCCTCTTAGTTTTGGGCTTTTCAATGCAGCAACTTCATCTTCCTTGGGAAACAGAGAGTATTCCCACAGATCTTCCTAAATCCATCATTAATTTGCCTCCTTAAAGAAAAACAAGATATGGGAGCTTGAACTTCAACCAAAAATTCTAATCAAAAGATGCAACAAAATTTCTGTGCATTAGTCTAGAACAGGGATCCTGTAATGTACTACTTTGCACCCTATGGTACATCTCCCATTGGGGTGATACCAAATAGATCAAAAATTATGCACTCATTGAGGAGCTGGGAGTTGCTGGTGTCAGTGATGACATCTGCCATCATCAGATCTGCTGCCATTTGTACCTTTAACCATGTCAGTCCCAGCAAAAAATTTTTGGATCCTGATTTATCCTGAACTCCTGTATATTTCAGTATATCTCTGTTATCTAGATTTCCCTATATTTGCTAGTAACAGTCAAAGAATTCAGCTGAATCTGGTAAGTCAATGCTTATGAAATAAAAACATATGCTGCTGGCAAGTATTAAGAAATATGAAAGTTCAAGCTCTGATCAAGGGTCTACAAGGACAGGGAACTGGTTCCCCCTTCCTGAAACACAAAGACAACGTTTTTGTACTTGTTTCTCTCCTCCTCCTTCAGCATCTCCATCCCATGCTTTCAGTTCTTCTCAACACTGATCTACGCCTGAGTGAGTAGCCGTGGTGTCCTCTACTGTTCTACCCTCCCCTACAGGAGTGTGTGTGTGCACAACATGTCAGCAGTAGCCAGGGAGTAGGCATAGAGCTGCCATCCCTGTCTTTGGATGAACAGAAGAAATAAATAAAGAAAGAAAAGGAGATGACAATAATATTTGGACAAGATAGGAAGGAACTCACCTGGACCCTTGCTTTTTCTCTGTGGGCTGACTTTCCTATCCTCTACTTCCCTCTTCACTGAAGCCAGAGGGGTGTTTTCCCTATTGACTTCAGATGCAGCAGGAGCCAGCAACTAATTAGGATCCTGTATGACAAAGCACATAGTAGCCTAACCCTGCTAGATCACAAGTGCCTAGAGGCAAAGGAGACAGTGCCTGCCTGAGGATCAGTTTCATTAAGATGAAGAACATCAAATAGCTTTCCCTGAACTGACATCCGTCTGTCAAAGAAGTCTGCAAAGAAAGGCAGATCTGACAGGGGCCCTAAGGAGAATCTCATTAGGATGGTTTAGGGGGGCCTCTTGATGAGGGGACTATCTTCTCCCTCCCATCAGGAATGGCTTGTGCCTGTCAGACTGTTGTCTCTGTTCTCAGAGGCTGATGGGGATGGACAGGTAATACTGATGGAGGTCACGGGCATGGGAATGTGACCAAGAGGAAACACTGGACTGAGGGAGAAGTAGTGGAGCAGAGCACCACAGAGCAAGTGCACAAGAGGGAACATTCAAGGCACAACTCCTGAAGCTCTGAAGAAATGGAGCTGCTGTGAAGGACAGGCTGCTACAGCAAGCACTCAGGGCAGTGCAGGGTTGTGTAAGGGCAGCCCAGTGGGGGAAAGAGTAACACCTCACCAGCTTGTGCACACCTGCACACTATGGAGAATTTAATACAGACAGCTATCCTGCTTTTTCTTCATAGGATTAGGGCATAGCTTCCACTGCAGACACACCTGCATATCCATAGTGGCTCACTGAGACCTCAGACCAGTTGAATTAACCTGCAGACCAGCCTTACAGGTAGGGATATGCTTCCTCTTTCACGGAAGCAGCGATGAGGGCAGACTCCTTCACTCCACAAACAACAGCAACATGCACATTTAGATGGAAGAGGTATAACCCCAGGCACATATGTCTCTCTGGGTACGACCTACATCCACATGGCTCTAACATAGACCAGTGATTTCTGGGAGGCTTAAAATCAGGCATTTATCTAGCACTGGAACTCTCTCCTGTGGCACTCTTGTTGGTAATTGCATTCAGACACTTGCCCTGCAGTACAGTGAGAAGGCATGTGCTCAAATTCCCCAGCCAGCTCTGATTCAGTAGTCACAAGTGTTCATTAATGCCTGCAGGGACATCTTACTTACTAGAAGTGGTCATCTGGGCATTACATTGTGCTCAAGTGGTTCACCAGTCTGTAGCCTCCAGAACTGACCTTGCAATTGACTGCTACACAAGTTGATGATATCATTCAGTGTCTCTAGAGGCTCACATGGGTGATATCATTGCCTTTTGTTAAAATTTGCTACTCACAGTCTGTCAATGTAGAATGAAAGCATGATGTTTTTATTTCCCTAGAAGTCATGTTGATGGTCTGTGTTCATAGTCATCCTTAGGGCTGCTGCACATGACCCCATTGTTTGTCTAAAGCAAGGGTGGGAGACCTAAATCCCATGGGCCGGATACAGACTGCAAATGCTCATGGGCCTCAGACATATCACAGACACCTGGGATGCTCAACAGGCCTGCGCCTGGGCAACACAGGAGATGCCCCTGGCACAGACTAGGATCTCTGCATATGTCATCACAATCTCAGATCAAAGATAGAGCTCACAAACCACATTGCCAACCGGCACTAAAAACCGCATGATATTCTTACTTTGTGCAATTGCTGTGCAGAGCTAAGGTATGTGTGAATTTGCAGCCAGCTAAAAGGTGTTGGAAAGACCTGCTCTTTCCCCAGGAAAGAACAGGCTCATCAGCCCTGCACCAGGACTTTGCAGTGATGACAACACTCAGGCTTTGAAGAGCTCTGCCGGATGATGTCACATGGTACCTCTGAAAATCTGCAGTGCTGATGCTGTCCCTTGTTTGAAGGGTTGGCACAGATGATGTCAGTCAAGGAGTGAGTCAGAAACCCAAACATTGGTCTTCAGTGCAAGGTCACCCACCTGTTTTCAGCTTCTCCTCCAGAATATCTCCCACTGGTCCTACGTGGTATTTGCCAGTATTAAGCAAATGTTATGGATACCATAGCACACCACAGAGTGGTTCTGGGAACTAGACTCTCGCTCTTTATATCCCTAAGGGCCTGCAGCAGTGGTGCCATCCCCCATTTCCAGAGCACTGCTAAGATGCCTTTCCTCTAGCCTTTCCCCTCTGCTAAGGATAACCATTCAAGTGTGGACGGCTGTTCCCAGCACCTGGCTCATGCTGCTGTCCCTCCAGCTGGCAGAGAGCTGAGCTACTTTTCATAGTGTATGACCACTGCAGAAACTATTATTAAAACCTTATTTTGCCACAACATCTCTGTTTCCTTCATCCTTGCAGTGGCTGGAAAGGGTCACTGAGCCCTGACCTAAACTAAAGGGTCTCTGAGCACTGAGTGGTAGTTGATGGTCTCTGCAGAGACAGCAGGAGTAGGATAGCTAATGTGTTCAGGCCAAACAGTTGCTGGGAAGGGACAAGATGTTCCTATCTACATAAGACTGGGAGTTTGTGGTGAGAAGAGACTGGGTCTGGCCAGGTGTGGGACTTGACTGTGCTGCATTTGTCAATTGACTATGAGGAGGAATCTCTTGCGAGCAAACGGAAGGCTGTTTGCTTCCTGCTTTGGTTACAAACAATATGAACACAGAGGTAGCAGGACTAGCTGCATTAGCAAGACAGCAGCTGCTGTCTCTCAGGGCCTTTGGACTAGCCCTCTTTGTCTTCCCAGTGCACGTGGAAGGGAAAAGGCTTATTGATGCATCTCATCTTTCCCTGTTCCCATCCTCATGCCACAGATGAACCAGGTGGTAGTGTGGGCTTGGTGACGAAATGCAAGCACCATCACAGAGGATGGCATGTGTACAGACAGGAGGTTGCAATGACTCAAGCCAGAAGGGTCAGCATGCTCCTGCTCACATGCATGCTGTAGCTGTCTCAGGCTCTCTCACAGTGTCTTTCACATGCACAAGCTCTAATGCAAACACAAACAATATAGGACACATCTCTCATGCATCGTATAGGAACCCTCTCCTCATACAGTATCTCCTTCACACAGTCTCTCTCCCTCACACTCCTGCTTGCATACACTTCTTTCTCTTCTGCCTCTTTCTCTTTCTGGCACTGATGGGAGTTTCAGGGAACAAGGGTCTGTCTTACTCATTTTGTTCACAGTATCTCACTCCCTGCTAGTCTGTACCACTTGTTTTGCTATATTACTACTATTTTCTTTGCTCAAGGCTCAATCCCCTTTCCTCAAGGAGGAACTCAGACCCTTACGTCTTGACAAGAAACACATCTGAGTTCCTATGAATCACCAGACATGCCTTCATTTGCAGCTGCACGAGGCTTTTGCTTTAGGCTCTGCCCTGTTTTGCTGTATTACCTGTCAGAAAGTGATGCTTCCAGCATGTGGCAGGTTCACATGAATTAACCTGAACACCAGGCAAGTTTAAAGTGAAAACAAGTTATACAGTAGTAAAGACCAGCTCTGAAAGACCAACAGTTGAACTGCAGTTCAAATATGTGGAAATGGTCTTCCTTATTCCAGGTGTGGATTATCACAGTGGGTATGCAAATGGATCATTAAACAGTTCGTTAATCTCCTGTTTCTTTTTTGTCACAGCTCACTGATCAGTGTAGATACATTGTTCCTACTGGTGTGTTTGTGAAATAAAAGATCCTATTTTAACAGCAGTGGTGTTCTAAGTATGATGTCTGAAGACTGTAAGAGTGGCAAGGTTTATAGAGAATGACCAGCTAAGCAGAAAGAAATGGACAGGGCATCAGACACACAAGTAGGTCTGGAGGAAATAGATGCAACAGGCCTGAAGAAGACCTTGACTATTTTTAACAGGTAATTTGATTTGGTTTGTCCAAGAAAAATACATTTATCTCCTTCTATAAGCCTTGTCTCACCAATGTTGTTCCAGCTTGGCAGTACTCAGAGGTGCATGGATTCTTCACAGTAGCAACATGCCTCTTGGAAGGACATACCTCTAAGAAGACAGAGGAATTTCAGTTCCATCCTTCCCAGTTCTCGTGAACCTTCTCATGACTTCATATAGACTTAG
Source organism: Piaya cayana (assembly GCA_013389865.1). Lineage (NCBI taxonomy): Eukaryota > Metazoa > Chordata > Aves > Cuculiformes > Coccyzidae > Piaya > Piaya cayana. The sequence continues at coordinate 190,024 of WAAB01005559.1, forward strand.
ACTTTCTATAGTGACATTTACTTTCTTTCAGTCCTCAACCACTTCCCCCAGTCACTATAAGTGTTGAAAGATCATTGAGAATGACCTTGAAATGACATCAGTCACCTTTCTTAGCACTGTCGGATCCATCCCATCTGAGGCTACAGACTTACGTATGTCCAGTTTGCTTAAGTATTCATAGAATCACAGAATGGTCTATGTTGGAAAGGACCTTAAAGATGATCCAGTTCCAAGCCCCTTGCCAATGGCAGGGACACCTCCTACTAGATCAGGCTGCTCAAAGCCCCATCCAAACTGGCACTGATCTTCTCCAGAAATGGGGCATCCACAACTTCCCTGGGCAACCTGTTCCAGTGCCTCACCACCTACATTGTGAAGAACTTCTTCCTAATGTCCAATCTAAATCTTCTCCCTTACAACTTGAAGTTATTCCTTCTCATCACTACATGCCCTTGTAAAAAGCCCCTCTTCATCTTTCCTGTAACCCCTTTGGGTACTGGAAGGCTGGGCTGCTATAAGGTCTCCCCAGAGTCTTCTCTTATCCAGGCTGGTCCACACCAACCTCCAGCACTCTGATCATCTTTGTGGCCCTCCTCTGGACCCATTCTAACAGTTCCATATCCTTCTTTATGTAGGAGATTCCAGAACAGAACACAGTGCTCCCAGTGGATTTGCACAAGAGTGGAGTAGAGGGAGAGAATCACCTCCCTGGACCTGCTAGCAACCCTTTTTTTTTTTATGTATTCCAGGATATGGTTGGCCTCCTGAGCTGCAAGTGTGCATTGCTGGCTCATGTTGAGTTTCCCATCAATCAGCACCCCCAAGTCTTCTCCACAGGGTCGCTCTTAATCACATAATCTCCCATCCTGTATTGAAACTGCAGATTGCCCTGACACAGATGTAGGACCTTGCTACATGAGTTTCATTCAGGCCCATTTATCCAGCTTGTCCAGGTCCCTCTGAGTGACATCTCATCCTTCTGACATGACAACTGCATCACTCAACTTGGTGTCATCTGCAGACTTGCTGAGGGTGCACTCAATCTCACTGATGAGATATATCATTGATGAAGATACTAAACAGCACTGGTCCCAGTATGGACCCCTGAGGGACACCACTTGTCACAGATCTCCATCTGGACATTAGGCTGCTGACTACTACTCTCTGAATTCAACCACCCAACCAATTCCTTATTCACCAAACAGTCCACCCATCAAACCCATATCTCCCCAATTTAGAGACAATGGTGTTGTGGGGAACCATTTTAAAGACTTCACAGAAGTCCAGATAGATTACATCTACTGCTTTTCCTGTGTCCACTGCTGTGGTCACCCCATGATAGAAAGCCACTAATATTATTTGATCCTCTTCCATCAAGTCTAAGTTGCTCTATGTCTTCCCTTGTTCTCTGGGGCCTGACTTTTCTGAAGACCAGTTTTGCTCGTAAAGACCGAGCTGAAGAAGGCATTCAATACATCATTTTTTTCCCATATCCTGTGTCACCAGGGTACCTGCCTCATTTAGCAGTGGGACTACATTTTCCCAAGTCTTCCTTTTGCCACTTATATACTTTGTATTTTTGTCCATCTTAAGGTTCTGGACAGTCATGGGAAACCCACCTGGAGGCTTACTCAGAGACACTCAGCACAGTGCCCCACAGGCAAGTGGTGCAGGGCGTGCCTACCATCTGCTCAAGAGAGGATGTGAAGCTGACTGCAAACAAGGTCATTAGCACATCTAGCATAAACCTATGTCTCCCAGGATCAATTTCACAGAGTTTTTTCTGGCTTAAGATATAGCTTGGTTTGGAGGTTTAGGACATGAAGCCATATGTTTCAGCTTCTTCCTTGTCTACTTTCACCAATAAAAATCCTGATTTCTTCTGTTCTACCACTCCACACATACACTCCCATGTCAGCATTCTCATCATGAGGCAAATTTTGCTGCTAGGTGGATTCCAGTGGCCTGGTACCATGATTCTCCCTCTCTTATGTCATCTGATGTGCCTGGCCCTGGTCACAACACCTGCCACAATGCTGACCAGAGTAATTTTGAAGATTCTGGTGCCCAAGGCAAACACATTTCCAAGGCTGTCCTGACTTACTTGGTTTAATTTGATGAGAAGCCTAAGCTAAATATAGATCCTTTGCCTGTTCATTTTTCTGATTTCTTCTGTGTACTTTTAAGCTTTTTTTTCTACCTGATCATCCCACTTGCCCTTTCAGTGCATGCCAAATAGTTACAAGGATTGAATTTTATGTAAGCGCTTGCTATGTGCTGGGAAAACTGTCAACAGCAGCTGCAGAAGCCCCGTTCTGAAACCATGAGTCTCATTTCTACAATGCTGGGAACCTTCAGATGCAGCTGTTTTCTCATCAGGTTTGTCAGATGATCTTAGCATCAGGCTAAGAGCTAACTGGCATCTCAAACCACTGCAGCAGCCTCGCTAGGTAAACCTTGGTGGAAGACTGACAGAGGTTGAATAAGATGTGCAAAAATGCAGAAGAATGGATATAGCGGTCCATCTGTCCCAGTGCTCCGTCTCGGACGATGTCCAGGTCTGGCTGCCTGGGCAAGAACAAGGCATGAACCTTCCCTGTTTTCTTTTCCCTGATACAGGCTATCAGCAATTTAAATATTTTCAGAGATTTGTTTAAAATATTCTGGCAAGAAGTTTCACAAGTTATTTCTGTTCGGTGTTTACCTGGATTTGCTCTTAAATCTGCTGTTTGATTATTTTGAAGATACTCAGTGTTCTCACATTGCAAGAAATATATTTTTGCCCTGCTTGTCTTCTTCAGGCCATTTATGATTTTAGGATCCTCAGCGGAAGAGAAGTTGCAGAGAGTTTTGATTCATACTGATTTAACAATTCTTCTGCTACTGTTCTACAAAATATTTCTTTAGTTTGGAAGAAGGGTCATATTCTCTGAGCAGATAAATTTTCCCTATCTGCCTGGTGGTCACCTGGTAGTGATCATACAGAGACCAAAACAAACATGTGTCGTCATCTACTAAGTCTTTTTCTTGCCTGAGATGCTGGCAATGAAGGAATAGCTATGGGGGTTGCCCCATCTGGAGGAGGAGAAACCCTGAAATCATGGCTTTCTGCGGGGCATATTCCTGGCAAAAGCCTCCTGGATGTGTGCTGCCCAAGGAACTGTGGTGCAGATCCAAGGAATCTCTTCTTTGCAGATTGGTGAAGGGGCTGGTGAGGGGGCTGGAGAACAGGCCTTATGAGGAACGACTGAGAGAGCTGGTGTTGTTTAGCCTGGAGAAGAGGAGGCTGAGAGGAGACCTCATTGCTCTCTACAACTACCTGAAAGGAGGTTGTGGAGAGGAGGGAGCTGGCCTCTTCTCCCAAGTGACGGGACAGGACAAGAGGGAATGGCCTCAAGCTCTGCCAGGGGATGTTTAGGGTAGACATCAGGAAAAGAATTTTCACAGAAAGGGTCACTGGGCACTGGAACAGGCTATCCAGGTAGGTGGTTGATTCATCTTCCCTGGAGGTGTTTAAGGGATGGGTGGACTAGGTGCTGAGGGGCATAGTTTAGTAGTGATTGATAGGAATGGTTGGAGTCGATGATCCGGTGAGCCTCTTCCAACCTGGTTATTCTATGATTCTATGCTCCCAGTGGTGTCAGCAGAGGCTGGGAAAAGGAGCTGACCCACAGAGGGAATCCTTTCTTGTGGACCAAACTCATTTATAACAGCAGATGAGGAGCCCTGCTGCCGCTACAGGGTCTGAACATGGTAGGATCTGACTCCAGAACAGCATAAGTTGGCAGCACTGCCACAGCCTCTGCATTACTTGGAGACTCTATGCCCCAGAACATATCACTCAACTTGGGCTGTGATATCCTGGTACAGCAAAGAGGTCTGGTGCCTTGCAGAGCAAGACCACACACTCAGATCTCTGCTAGAAGGCACACTCCATTGCTTCCACTCAGCTATTGTCCCTTCCCCGATCTCCTGTCTATAAGCAGCCTCATTGTGCTCCAAGGCCCAGGACTGCCCCATCACCATCACATGAAGTGCAGTGTCAAGCATGGGCAAAACAGATGCTTGCCTCTCCAGCTTGATGGATCCCAATAGAGGCACACAGTGAATTAGCTGAAGTCTCAGCTGTAAGAACAGATGGTTCAGTTAGATCCCAAGGCATTTTTTCTTTTAATCAGACATGTCTTTCACTGCTGCACTCAGAGACCTTGATTTTCACCTGAGATCTTCCTATTTACTAGGAATCTTTAGAGTTGGGCTTCAGGGCTCCTGCAAGAGGAAGAAGAATAATAAGGCCCAGTTACCCTATCCATGAACAAATCGCTGAAAATATCAGAATCACGTGTGACTAAACCTATGCTTGCTGTACACAGAGATGTAGTTTGCTTACTGGATCTGTGCAACACACAAGTCTAAGGGATTCATTGGGGTTTTCTTTCTCTGGCCACCAAACCTAGTCTATGGCTGAGCTATTATATGTTCAGTCAAATTCTTCTTTGCTCTGCTTAGAACCTATAGTGGCACTCTGTCTGTCCTCTGCTTGTAAGAACAGCACGTTTCTTTCCTTCAGTAATTTTTGAGGTGATGCACCTCCTCAAATCTCTTATTCTTCCTTTGTACTATGGTCTTTGTTAAGAAATTCCAAGCTGTGGGTGATGCCCAGACACTGTAACAGGTCTTCTCTCAGATTAAGATGTGGGAGAAGTTGATTACAGTCAGAAAATTCAGTAAGGAACCAGGAGACACTTTGGGACCCATCAGGACCCTCTGCAGGGGAAATTCCCAGTGTCTCATGGATGTGCTTTCCAGGGATACTTTGAGTGTTCACCAGGTTCCTAATTCTGATGTTATGACACCAGAATAACATTGGCCTATCCCTGCCTTCCCCATCCCATAATCAAGGCCATTTCTGGAAGAATCGCAACTGGGATGATTTGGGCAGAGACATCATCTCAGAAGTGACCAAAGCAGAGAATTTCCAACTGCTTTGTGGAATAGCTGTACCTTCACTCTATTTCAGACCCTGTTTAACAAAAAAAACCAAGGTTCGGTGACCACTAGGATCCATAATTTCTTTGCCTAATATTATTTTCCTGACTCAGCCTAGAAGGGCAAGGCTCTAGGATTTGGGAGGATGGGGGAGGGGTGTGTGTATGTTTACATGTGTAAGAGGTATCCTAAGTTTGTTTCACACTGACATACTGACTGTATCTAAGCTGCATCTCACATTCCACCTTCTGTCAACCCCAGTGCAGTCTAGGTTGGCCTCACGTTAGTGCATGGCTGGCTGAGAATCTTAGTAGGACTGTTGGTGACACAATGATGCAGAAATGCTCAAAATCCAGTGGTGAATTCTTGCTCAGACAAGTTTTGCCTTTCTTTGTCCCTTTCTAAGCAATGACTTGGCATCCTTTTTGGCTAGTTTGTTGGGCTTTTTCCACCCCATATGGTCAATATTTAATTTTTGATGAACAAAGATATTTTTCACGTTCTGTTTCCCTGTGGGAGACCACTTCTTTGCAGGTTTTGATGACTCAAGATGTGAGGAATTATATCAGATATTATATGAAAGAGGAAAATAGGTGGGCACAGGAGACAGAATGGGTTGAATGAAGGGAAAAAGATGGAGAAAGGCGAAAAGGGCAATAGGTGGAAGGCAGTGAGTGAAAGCAACAGAAAAGTGAAGGAGCGAAGAGATGATGGGAGTCATGATTCTCTAAGAAACAGAAAGGTGAGGGAGGGTGAAGGAGGGCAGAGAACACAGAAGACAGGGAAAAAGGGAAGTGTGAAGGGAGTGACAGGTGGGAATTGTGAGGAAAATGCAGTATGCAGGAAAGGAAGAGAGAAGTGATGGCCTAGAAGATAAAGCAGGAGTGAGAGAACTTGTGTCCTGTTCTTACAGTACTTTGGTTAACTGGCTCCTCCTCAGAGGTAAGTGGTCAGGCAGAAGAGTCCTGGAGATCTCGTTGTCACTGTGTATTGCCTCCCTTCATTCACCACATTGATTAGATTTGGGACTTAGTGTTGTGGAGAGAAAGTGAGGGAGAAAAATCTCTCCTATTTTCCAAAGACGCTTCATGAAGTCTATCTGGGGGATAAGGTACATGACTTTCCGAGAGACGCAGAAAATCCCAGCTTTCTCCCAGAGCCAGAAGGAAGTCTTCCAGTTTCTTCAGATTCAAGAGGTCTGTAACAGTGAAAATTCATAGGATCATAGAGTCACAGAGTGGTTTGGCTTGGAAGGACGCTTGGAGATCATCTAATTTCAAACCCCTTGCCATGAAGGATGCCTTCCACTGGCCCAGGCTGCTCAAAGCCCTGTCTAACTTGCCCTTGAACACTTTCAGGGATGGAGCATCCATAACTTCCCTAGGCAACCTATTCCAATGTCTCAGTACCCTCTCAGTGAATATATTTTTCCTTTTAGCTAATCTAAATTTACTCACTTTTTAAAAGCCATTATCCCTTTTTCTGTCACTACACGCCCTTGTAAAAAAATCCCTCTCTTGCCAGTGAAGACTGAGGTAAAAAAAGTCATTGAGTACCTCAGATTTTTCTACATCCCAGGTAAATCCACAGATCTGGTGATCTTGCAGTTTACTCTCTTCTGTGGAAAGACCTCATAATACCACTCCAAGGCCTTCTAGCAACAACACAAGATTTTTATTCCTCTGAGAGGGTACAGAGCTGTAGAGAGGCTGTGCTGGCAAAGGTAGCCTCTTCAGAGCATCCCTGCATAGAAGTAAGTGCAAACAGGAGGGAGGGCTGTCATCGAAACCTGAAACCTCGTTTACAGGCTGGCCTCGTTACAGGCCTCAGGCAGTTTCACCTTCAGGCACATCGACAGCGCAAAAAGTCTGGAGAAATTAGTTCCCTTTTCTCTGTTAAGAGAATCTTAGCAAGATTCACCAACCTTTTCTCTGTGAAGGATCTGGGTGGACTTAAGGGACGTGTGTCTCTTCATCATCCCCAGTGCCAAACAACTCAGCACTGGCAGGGTGGAAACAGGTGCAGACAGAGCAGTTCTGAGACTATGGGGACAGAAAACCTGGAGAATCAGCTCACTCCCTCTCATACTCAGCCACTGAACCGGTGCCCCTCTCCTCTGCACACTCAGCCACAGAGAGTATGTCCTTCTCAGAAGAGCAGGAAGGGCCCATGATGCCTTCTTACAGAAGCAGGCTACTCATGCCAAAGTGGAGTTGCCCTTGGAAGTTGTGAATGGCCAAGTGCCTTTCAGAGCCTTGCAGAGATCACTCAAGCCTCAACTTCTATGGACTTTGCCCTAAAAAATTCTACCTCCCTGCTGAGCTCTTTGCAGCAGTGGAAGGAGGACTGAGAACCAGTGAGGGACCTACCACCCAGGTTCCCTCCCAACATCAGACCGCAGCTCCATAGGAGTTTAAAATTCTCAGTCTTTACCACATCAGTCATTAAACCTCAGGACCAGTTCCTCCTCAGGGACTCTTTTTTACCTACTGGGTTTTAAAGCCACTGCTTTTGCTGCAGCAAAGGCCAAACTCCCATCAGGTGGTGCTGAGAACTGGCTCTCTTCCTTCAGTTGTGTTTTCTTCAGCCTCATTTCACCCCACAGCCCCATTCCAGTCTGTGTCCAGCCTTGCTTCCCACTCTTCTGAGGTCTTTGCACCATTGCAGCACTTCCAATGCCACTAAGGAGCTGGAACATCCTTTTCCTGGCTACCACCCTCAATGACACTGACAACTCCTTACTCTTCCCTTCAGCCTCAAAGACACCATTCCTTACAATGGACCTGAAAGGAGGACACCGTCCTCATGGAGTATGGTAAAATAGCCCTATAAAAACCTGTAATTAACCCTAGTTATTCTAATTCATGGCTTCATCCTGGCAGCTCCAGCCACAAAGTGCTCAACAGACTGTCAAAAATACCAATTATCTCCCTGGCTGCCACTTGAGAAGTAAATAGAAAGAGAAAGAGAAAGGAGTGTCATGGGCAGGAGGCCTGGTGGATGATGGTGACTCAAGACAGACAGAAATTGTATTGCAAGGAAACAGAGGCAAAAACTCTCTCCTCAGTTTACCAGGAGGGGATCAGAAGCTGGGGTCTTATGTGTCTTCTGGACCAATTCCCAATTTGAGCAAAACCCAGAAAGAAACTTCTTTTCCTCCAAAAAAGCAGACATCATGACACTAAGCAGTCACTTTGCTTTGACTGACGATACTCATACACAACAGGCAGAACCACTTCAGCCTCTATAGCTTTAACGTGCTAGGCCTAGCACCTCCTTGCCCTAATAAATCCACCTGATGACATAGTTTTGTTTGGTTTGACCAATTTTTTCAGCTGCATCACTGTCCTAAAGTTTAGGACCTTGGTGCTACAGTGCATAAGCCATTTTCAGCTTTTAGGGATTCCCAGTCATCCGCACCCTTAAGCTCATCGCTGGATAAACTCCAGATGTTCAAGCAGGTTAAAAACAGAGAAGGAAATTCTCAGGTCTGTGCGAGCAGATAACAGCAGGCAGGCGGGGACAGGTTTGGACTCATTTGCTCACAAACCCGTGGGCAAACCCAGCTCTTCCTCATTTTCCCTGTTTGGCTGTGCTTCTTCCTTCTTCAGCTACTTTATGACACAGGTTCTCAGTTCCCTTCCCTCTTTCTTCAAGCTCTATCTTGTTATTCATGTCCCGTTTGTCCCTCGATACTCATAGCAGAGCCTCCACTGTCTTTGGAGCTGGAGCAAGACAAGCGGGACAAGGCACTGGGCTGGAAAATTGGGTGGAGAAGTTGCAATGAATTCTTAATGATGCCCTTTCTGGCAACATATACAGTGAGATGGAGCTGAATGCTTTTCTTTTTTGAAGTGTTTCTTATTTAAAAAGTGATGAAGGTTTTGATCCATTTTCCACAGTAGTGTTGACTAGGCTCCTGCTTACTTCTGCCTTGCTTAGCAAGATTCACCAACACAGCTCCTTGGACTCATTTTCAATGCCATCCCCACCTCCTTCAAGAATGCATGTTAACTGTCAGTCCTCTAGTAGTCTGACAGTCTCACCAGATGAAGTATCATATAAGTGTGTTGTGACAGACCCTGTACCAGGGAGCCTGAGGAGGGAAGGGAAGACCCATGTTGGGTACTTGGGAAGCCAAGGAATGGGACAGTTCTTCAACTTGCCATAGTCTCATCAAGCCTGTGGCAGAACCTTGAATTTGGTCATATAATGCAGCATCATATACATATATACATATACGTATACATATACATATACGTATATGTATACATATAAATGTATTCCTTGGCTATACAAGTTCACTTTTTCTCTCCCTTGTACTTTCACTTCCAAGCCTTTCACTGTTTGGCTGTTTAGCTTTGCTTTCTATCTCTTTGTGTTTCCTCCAAGGATAAGAAAGAGATGTACAGCTTGTTAGTGACATCCTCTGTTCCCATGCTAAGGATGAGTATTGCCTATACACTTACATTCTCAAACCACCCTGGATTCTTTGTAGATCTCAGCCTGTCCTCCAGCTCTGCATGGTGTACACCTTTGTGTCTTAATTGAGAGTCCATCCAAGACCTAGAGAAAGATATTGACCTGACCATTCCCCAACCTGTACCGCTCTCCTTCACCTGAGGCACAGCTCAGTGACAAATGTCAGCAGTGTGACCCTTATGGCCTCATCCATTTGTTCACCGCCTTTCACAGCTGTTGCTTGCTGGTTCCATTGGAGCCACATTTATCTGGAGAGGAGAGATTCCTTACTTTGCTCTCTTAGGGTTGGTCTGACCCTGAGGAGGTACAAGTACTATGGGTGCCCAGGCACTGGAGCCCCAGAAAGCAGTGATATCTCCTAATCTGACCTGCCTATTGTAAAAGTCACAAGGATTTTGGTAGGAAAACAAGGCCCAGAAAGGATGTTACCTTTGCAGTGGAAACAGGATACATCTGCCAGAAGGCAGTTCCACCCAGGATGCACTTCTAGGCATGGCAGTCAGTCCAGAAGAGGGCAATGTTGCCCACTTACGTGTCCATTTCACAACACACATGCACATATACATGCAGTCACACACACAATACACAAAGAGATCTCAACTGTCCTCCATGACTTCCAGCAAAAATCTCTGTGGCTGAGTCAGTTCTTGTGCAGCACCAAATGATGGTTTGGCTAAGTTAACTGAACTTTAGGGGTGTGAAAAAGAACCACATTAGTATGAACCAACCAAAAAACAACACAAAACGGTTTTCCTGAGTTTGCAGCCAGCCTAAAACACAAAGCTATGCAAAGATGCACTGTTCTTCTCGATAACAGGTCTTCTTAGCAGGTCAGTTCATGTCAGCCACTCAGGTGACTCCATCCCTCACACTGTCTACTGCAGCCACTTCACAAGAAAGCACTGGGCCTTTCTCATACTCCATGACACAGCCGTCATGGTACACTAAGCAGGTCTGGAGGCAGAGGTCAGAATGGTTGCTGCAAGGACTGTGTCAGTTGGACATAGTCATATTCAGAGGCACTTGAGAGAATAACACTGACTCCCAGCTGCAGCTCACATCTTATTCCTTCCCTGGACACATAACAGCTCATACAACCCTGTGCAGAGCAGAGAATTCTCAAGGTCTCTGATTGGAATCAGCCAAAGACTGCTTGAATACAAGCACTGCTTAACTGTTTAACCACAGAACATTTTGACCCAGAGGGCTTGCTACAGTACCTCCATGCACCCCCAGCCCAACAGTCCCTACTCAGCTTCAGGACATTGGTGACTACCTCAGCTCTGACAGCCTTTTCTTCCCAAAGCTTCCCGCTTCCCCTGCACAGAACCTGCAAATACATCTCGTCCTTTCTCATTCCTGTGGCAGCGCAACAAGATGGAGTGCAGGGACTGGGAGGACAAAATCGAATTTAGCAACAAAATAAACAGCATGGGGGTACTCTACTGATTAGATTACACCTCTTTATAATTTATGCATTAATTGCTCTCAAGGATTGAGATTCCCTCTCTTAGAAAGGCCATGTCCCTGATCTGCAGAGATGCAGATACCAGGAACACCACCTTGACCCAAAGAGCCTGCTTTCTTCCAAGAACATGAAGCTCTGATTAATCCTAGCAGAGTTCCTCTTCATTGTGCACTACTGTCCATCCCCCAGAGATGCACAACCCAGTACTGTTCCCACACTCAATCATTCTTCCCAAGTCCAAGGAAGAATATGTCAGACTGTGAAGCATCTGCCTGTAGTAGCATCTGCCCCCAAGGCTGCTTTAGAATCAATTCAAGCATTAATAAGAGTCGTCAGCTACTGCAGCATATATATGCCTGATCTGAAAGTCACTGTTGTGTCATATTCACAACCCCCTAGAATAATTCCTGCCCCTCCCTACACTAGGAGCAGAGGCTGTGAGCTCAGCACACCTAAGAAGGAAGTTCAGAAGCTATGGTTAGACCTCTCTGATCAAAGCTGAATGTGAAAGGACAAAAGAAGAAATGCTCTGAGCCAAACAGCAGTACCACTCATGGAGAAACTAGAAACAAGACAAAACAGGAGGTGGAAAAGAAGCAAAACATGCTTGGAGAAGAGACAAGACAAGGGACTGGCTGCTATGTCACCATGCACAAATTGGCCTAATTACATGTATAAATGCACCAATAGCCACAGAGTTGCTGGCTGTTTTCTTGACTTTAAATATTGATGCTTAGGAAGAGCTGAGATCAGGATATCTGCTGGTGGATTAGGCTACAGATTGCTCAGTCATTAACCATGGCCGAATCACCTGGCTTGGAGTGCATTCCTCCAGAGAACTCTGGAGCCTGGGCACAGGATGCCTCTCACCACCAGCTTAGTTGTGTAGATGATGGGCAAGGAAGGGCTCCCCTGCATCCAGGCAATGCTGAGTGTGTGCTCAGAATAGGCCATGAACTGGGTGCTGAGTGGTGTGGGATGGGACCAGTGTCATGATAGAACTGAGAGTCAGTAAAAACGAGGATGTGTCCAGACAAGGCAATACCCAAGGGCAGACAAGCAGTGTGTTTGGTGCAGCAGATGATCACCAAGTGCCTAGGAGAACCCACAATCCTTCTCCCACACCCAGACCCAGCTTTCTCAGTTTCTCTCTTTCCTCATTCCCTCCTATCCCATCCCACCTCGTCTACAAGATGAGGCTGAAACAAATGGACTCAGAAGCAGGTTTTCATATTTTTTCATTTGTTGTTTTTTGGGTTTTTTTGTTGTTTTGTTTGGTTTTTTTTAAATAAGAAATTTATTGCAAATATAGAAATTGATTTTCTCCGTACAGGAATCTCCGAGTTGAGGAAAAACGATTTCGTGCCATTCAGTTTTAAAACAGGAAAAGAAAGGGAAGAAAAGAATAAAAAAGAAAGAGAACGAAATAAAAACCTAAAAGTAAAAAGAAAAAAATAAAAAAAAAGAAGAAGAAAAGAACGTAACTCCAACTCAAACTTGTCCATACACAACTGGGGGGGTCACAGGGTTGTTACAGAAGGAGGAACACCAAAGAGACCACAAGGAGCCAGTCCCAGCAGCTGCCTCCCAGGTCCTTCCTTACATTCAAGGGCTGAGCCCCCCGGCTCTGTGCCCGGCAGCTGCCCACCCCTTCCCACCCCCTTGCCCCAGCTACTGTGCTTGTGGATGGACCAGCCCCTACCAGCCCTGGCGGGTCTGGCCTGACCTAACCAGCCTCTTCATCTTCCCCCTGGGGAAGATGGAGAGCAAGTGGTCGGGGCAGACCACCCAAGAGCGAGGCCTCACAGTGGTGGTGGTGGTTATGGGGGAGGCAAAGGCCAAGCAAAACGCACGAGGATGGGGCAGATGTGAGGATGGGGGGCAGACAGAAGGGGATCTCAAGAAGGGAAAGGGGCGATTTATCTCCTGGAGGGACAAGAAGTAAAGGAGGTGCCCACCCAGTGGGAGAAGGTGAAGCTGGACAGAGATTGCCCTTCCTCCACCTGGGGATGCAGAGGGTGGGTTGGGACAGCCTTGCAGAGCTGCTGCAGTGGGACTGTGCGCGGAGAGGTAGACATCTCCCAGTGGTGCGCAGCAGGGGAAGTCAAGGGGAGCCAGACTGAGAACACCCTTCACAGTACAAGGCCAAAGCGGCTGGAGGGACAGGGTGTAGGAGTGCGTGCTTGTGTAGGGGGGAGCCAACAGATGCTCCCCTCTGCCTCTTCTTTGGGGAAAGACTCAAAACCCCCTACCTCAGCCAGGGTATACAGTGGGCAGCTGAGATGGGGCAGGTTCAAACAGCCCTGCAAGACACCCCCATAGCCTAGTGGAGAGTGGTCCTCAGTGTCCGTCCCACACCGCGTCACCCTGAAGAGGCTCCATCCTGGTCAGGTGGTGGGACAGCAGCAGGCTGGCTCCAGCAAGAGGATGCACCTCCATGAGGCTCTTGTGTGCAGCTTGTGCTGAAGGAGATGGTGGCAATGGAAGAGGCTTTTTCCAGGCTCCTGGAGGCCATGTGTTCTTCTAGACGCAGCTGAGCTTTACGGTCAGCAACAAACATGGCAAATGCGCTTTCAGGGCCCTAGGTTCAGCTCCTGCCCATGTGGCAGCTGCCCGCCCTGTAGCGCTGAGCTCTGCCCTACAGAGAGGGGCCACAGCTCATCATGAAGTCTGCCCAGCATTTTTCTTCAGGCACTGCTGACTTACTCCCCACCTCCTCTCAGAAAGCTTCCATTCCTGTGCTCAATTCTTTCTCTTGCTGGTCCCTTCCTCCCTTTACCATCCCTTCTTTTGATATTGAATCCATCTCTGGCCCTGGTCCTTCCAGCCTGTCCCTCTTCTCCACCCTCTCCATCTCCCTCTACCTGTATCCTTCCTGCCTCCCCACTCCCTAGAGTGTGCAATGCCCTCCTCAACCCCTCTGTGTCTGTTTCTCTTCTCCCTTCCTCAGTTCCTTTTCTCCCTTCCCTCCTCACATCTCCCCCTCCTCCCAAGCCTTCCTGGCAGAGCCTCCTCCAGGAAGGCAGGCTGATTAGCATTGCAAACACACAGAGGCCTCCTCGGCCGACATAAATCTTCATTTGTCAGTCATGAATATTTCACACCTGCCTCGGGAGGGATTTATTCAGCATGGAAGACTGGGGAAGGGGAGAGGGGAACATGGCACTGCAGCACGAGCTGGTGCAGCACCAGCTGGGACGGTGAAGAGCTCTGCTCTATGGGAACAGCATGCCTAGGCTCTCATCTTCACTCTTCTGGGTGCAGGAACCCAGCCTAGGCTTCCTCCAAGCATGTCCTAGGGACAGAGGGCTGGTCACCACCTGACCTCATTCCTCACCCTCTGCGTTTTCCAATAAGGTGAACTAAACCCCTGTATTTCCCTACCAATAGTCAGCAACCCAGAAACAGAGTGTGAAAGGGGCTGGTCCTGCTTCTGCCCCATGGACCTACTTTGCCATGGAAGAAAGTAGGGGTGATGGATGCCTGCAGAAGCCATATCATAGAGGGGTTAGAAAGTTCAGACAGTCTCTTCACACTTTTTCCCCACTACAGAGGCCTTAAGGGTTTCATCATGCCCCGCTCTCTGCCAGGGCCACACATGGGAGATGAGGGGTAGGAGACACCTAATCCAGAGCTCTTTGCAGTCAATGAGAGGAAGGTGGTGGGAGGTCTTCTAGGGATTGCAACCAGCTCCACATCAAGTTTTCACTGTATCAGAGGTTTCTCTGCAGCTGAAGCACTCCTTGTCCCCCCAAGAACAGCCTTGCTTGTAGATTTGGAGAAAGAGCAACCAGGGCGTGGGGATGGTAGTGATGGCCTCACTCCTGTGTCTAAATAATTAGGAGAAAGGATGACCACTAGAAAGAGCAGGCCTTTGGTACTTAACACATCCCTCTTCACACACATGACTCTGAAAAGCAGCTGAGAGACCACATTTGGGACAGGGAGAAGGGAACACTAGAAAGAAGGGATTTTTTTCATGGGGCTCACTGGATTGGGTTCTCTTTGGGGTCTGTTCTCTCCCAAACTGGTAGGAGTCTCTCATAAAATCACATCAGGGATGAATGAAAGGAGGAGGGAAAACAGGGACAAGACGGGAAAGACTTTGAGGGAAGAGATTAAATTCCAACAAACTGGCACATACACAACAGGTGTTTGCTCAGAAAAATACAGTAAAATCATCATGCAAATAGAACGTTAAATCTGCTTCCCTCCAACAGGGCTGGCACCACTTTGTGAGCCCTCATCCCTGGGGAGGGAGCAGGACAAGGAAGAAAGGAGGATGAAGGAAGGTGGGGCACTTTGTTCCCCTCCCTTGCCCTCTTCCTCCCACAGAACAGTCCATCTTGTGCAAACTTCACCCACTGGTCTGGAGTGGGGGGCTACAGTTGGGAGAGAAAGGGCTTGTGCCTCCTACCCATCCTTACCCCCACCACAGGCAAAAGAAGGGCCTGATAATAGCTGTATCCCTGACCTTTCTTTTCTGCCTCATTGGGGTGGTGAGGAGAGGGAGAAGAAAGCATTACAGAATAATGCACCCCCCAAAAGTATAGACTGAGCAGAACTGATTACAAGACTATACAGCAGAGAAGCACAGGGAGGGAAGAGGTGGGAAGAGGAATATAATTCCACAACCCAACCCCTATGCCTGTTACCCCTCTTTTCCTGTCCAGTTCTGTGCCCCAGCCATTAGCTCTTCCTGCGCGGATCGTCACCATGCTGGAGGACAGCTGGGTCTGCTGCTCCATCTGGTAGCAGGAGAGGTCTCTGCTCTGCCCAAGCACCTCTCACAGCACTTAACTGTCTTGATTTGCTGCATTGTCCCAACATGGAGGGATTCCAGGCAGCAATGAAGTGACTTCCTTTCATCCTCCTGCACATACACACATGCATGCACACGCAAGTGTGCACACACATGCATTCCTCTGGGTTGGACTGGCTCTTACACTGTAGAGTCCATCCCATAAATACCTCTGAACTCAGGGCAAAATGATGCTTTTACTGTGGGAAAGCAGGTTGACAGTGAAGGAGGCTGAGGCAATGAATGGGATCAAGATCTAGCTTAGGATTGTTGCCATCAGCATCCCTTCCAGGAAGAAACCTTGAAGATCTTCACAGGTTTAGACTTTGGAAATGTCCACTCTGGTTTTTGCACACCAGGCTCTGCCCACTGCTGCTCATTGCTTATAGAAGATGGAGTAATATCACCTGTGCCACAGAAACCAGCTCTCAGCCAGCAGTGTTACTACCTGACAGATCATAGGCAGGTTCTTTGCAGGTAGCATGTAAATCTCTCCCAGAAAAAGCTTCTACACCCTCATGCTTCAACCAGGGCCTTCAAAGACACTGGAGTTTCTGAGGAGTACCTCAAAAGTGAAATAACCACTTAGGAAAAGCCAACAAGACACAGGCCCTCACCCTCATCCTGACAGAAGTGAAAAACTGTCAAGAATTGGGGTGCGTAGCTCATGGAGAGGAGGCCACTGTGCTTCCTCAAGACACACCCAGCAGGCAGCACCCCTGCCTGACAAGAAAACTTTGTGGGAGGTGGTGCCAAGATTGTGCTTTGTTGGGCTGCTCAGAAACCAGACAAAATGGCAAGGGCAGTAGGCTTGTTCCTAACTCTGTGGCAGATTCTCTATCCAAGGGACAGAAGTTGGGACCTAGCAAGTGAAACCAAGCAATTGCCAAGAAATCACAGGATCTCTAAGAGAGTTTGTTACAGCTAACTGTGAGAAGGTGGTGGATTTAGGAGGTGATAAATTGCTCAGGCTTTCCTGGGGGTCTTTAGGTATTCAAAGGGGCACTGCCATCCAGAAGCTGGTATCATCTTCTATCCCAGCACACACAGTGTGCCTGCACACAAAAATGGAACTTCTTCTGGAGCCAGCCCTCCTGGGTTACTCCCAGGCACCATTCTCACATCCTCTTTGTTTCCTACACTCCTGCCTTCACCCTAGACTGTCTCCTATCCATGTAAGACTGTCTCCTATCCATGGCCTTTTCACAAGGAAGCCACTTGGTGGATTTTCTGTGAACCCAGTGAGGTGACTGAAATCCTATTCTTCACATCCACTTGGAAGTGAGGAGGATGGGTGTTGCTCTTCTCACGCACCCCACACTCCATGGTGCAAGTCAGTTGGGAAGAGCTGCAGAACCTTCACATAGAACTTGTTTTGCTCAGCTCCCCTCCAACTCCCTTCCTCGTTGTAAAGGGGGCATAAACAGAGAATACCGAACCTGTGCACAGGGGCAGCCTGAGCACAGATGTATTTGGAGGGAAGGACCTCTGACCTGTTACACTTGTGGACATTGGGGAATCCTTTACCCCTCCATGAGATCAGATCTTCCTGCCTTTTCCTCCACCACTCTTTGATGACCTGGATTGCCATGCTAAAGAGCACATTAAAATGCACCCTCCAGCCGGTAGAAAAATGGCTCTGAGCAGGCCTGAAGAATGCCCATCATTCTAGAATTGCTGGTGTTCATCAGCAAAGACATGACAGGAGAAGGGCAAGAGGAAAATCAGCAAAGGGCACAGAGCCTCTTGTGTGATAGGTCCTACTCCCCTTGGTCCGTTGCACTTCCTCTCCTTCCTCTGGGGAGGATGGATGTTCATGAAGTATATATACAGAAAGTGCAAGCCTAGGGAACGCTAACAGAGAAGGTTAGGAAAGAGGAAATGGAAAAGAAGTGAGAGAACTTCTTCCAACAAATCCCATCTATCTTGGAAGGGGACAGGAGAGAGATAAAAGCCTCCACTGCCAGAGGAAATAGGGGAAAAAGTAGTGATGGAAGATTTGGAAAAGTAGGTGTACCAGGTGGGCAGAGAAGATTTCTAAACCAAAGTTCTCCCCTCCCACCCAAAACAAAAACAGCCTTCAACAGGAACAGAAAAAACAATAGTTCACAGCTGAGTTTCATGCCCCGTGAGTGTTCATCCCTGCTCTTCTTCTGCCACCGCTGCCACCCCCTCCTAGACTGTACCCACCCACCTGCACCTCAGTGTTGTTACCACAGTGTCAGAGCAGGACGCTCCTCCCAACCATCTGCAGATGGAACAATGGTCCCCGTAACACAGTAGAGACAATTCAGCGTGTGTGTGTGTCTGTGTGTGCCTGTGTGTGTAAGAGTTTTCTGTTGTTGTAAACTTTAAGAAACAATTTTGTCAGTTTTGTATTTGTCTGTAATATTTCGTTGTTGGTTTATTTTTCACAGTCAAGTGGCATTTTTTTTTTCTGGTTGTTAGAGGGGAGGGGTCTTGGTTTTTATTGTCTCCTTGGAAAAAGTGAGGGAAAGTCACAGCTTCTGCTGAGCAGAGACTCCTTTCCAGTAATCCAGGATGTCATGCAGATCCTCGTCCTTGGCAAACTGAACTTTCTTCCGCAGGGCGTGCCCAGCCGCCATGTAAACCTCCTCCCTGTGGTGCTTCTTGTAAGGCCGGAATCGCTCCCAGATCTTGTGGGTGCTCTCTGATGAGTACTCAGGGCTTGAGGAGTAGCCCGAGAAGTAGTGTCTAGGGGAGAGCTGGGAGTAAGTGGAGTCTCGCTTGGATCGGGAGAGTGGCTTGAGGAATGACACCCGCTGGCTCAAGGTGTCAGCGCTTTCCTCATAGTACAGGGCCGGAAAGGAGTGACGGTGCTCACTGCAATGATAAGAAGGCTTGACCTCCAAGTGGTGGATGGCGCCCGGAGACACCAAGGGAAGACGATCCAAAGGGCTGTTGAGTGGGCTGCCCTTCTCAATGTATTTGGAGTCAGACTTGCTGAGTGGTGGGTGGTCAGGCACATCCAAGCTGAAGACCTTGGCGCTCTTGATGGAGCCACTAGAGGAGACACTGCAGGTCTTTCTGGCCACAGCAGCATCAGCACTGAGCTGACGCTGCAAAGGGTGGTGAGAGCTTTCCTTGTAGGGTGGGGAAAGAAAGCTGGGCCGCTCTAGCCCACCTGAGGAACTGGCTGGGATGGACTGGCACTCAAAGGCCATGTCTGAGTCAACACCAGTCCCACCACCCAGAAAGGAGGCTGTGTCCAGCTTGAGGGCATCAATGCAGTTGTTGATGATCTGGTTGACTTTGTCTACCTCCTTGGCTATAGTAGAGATCTCAGCAGCTGAGCCTTGCCCATTGTCAAGCTCCCTCAGATCCTCATCCCTCTGGGGTCGCTCTAGCCCATCCCCACCACCAGTCCGCACCTCAATGTAGTTACCTTTAGTGGTGACTTTAGGAGTCTCCATCCCAGCCTCAATTGACTTTGATGGGGGCAACTTCTCCCCAATCATGGAAGGGATGGAGGACATCCGTGAGACAGGGATGACTGGTGGTTCACCTAGCTTCTGGGAAGGATGGACCATGGTACTGGTATCAATATCTGATCCATAGCGCATTTCCAGAATGGTCTTTTTGACATTGAGGGACTTCTGTTTCTCCTCTTGCATCCTCCGCTTCCGCAGACAGTAGTACACCACTCCAAGGACAATGACCATCCCAAAGAGGCAACCCAGGGTGGTCATGATATAGTGTGTGGTGGTGGAAGTACTGGAAATAGGATCCTCCCTGCCTTTGCTCCGGGTTGCAAAGGTCAGGCAAGTGTGGTTGTAGCGCCTGTTGTTGCGGATGGAGGCCACACAGAAAGTATAATCAGTGTGGGCCTTCAACTTGTTGACCGTGACATATTCCTTCTTGCTCTTCAGTGTTGCTATGTCAGAAACATAGCTGTTGTTGTATTGGACCAGCACATACATCTTACTGTAGGGCATGGGGATGGTTACCATCAAGATGGCTGAGGTGATGGTAACATCATGGAGCTTGATGCTGGGACTGAAAGAGGAGTCAGTGGTGGAGGAGGCTGGAGGCTTGACTGAAAGGAAGTCGCCAGGGCTGATGGCTGAGCCCTCATCCAGGTCTCGCTGGGAGTCAGGGGTGTAAGGGGTGGGGTTGACCCTGGAGAGGGAGGGGATAGTGCCACCTCTGCACATGGACTGAAAGATGGTGATGGCATTACGGTTATGGTGAGGTCGAGGTACCAGCAGTGGGTACCCAGCAAACTCGCGTGGAGTCTCACACTGGAGCCGATCGTAGTTCTTGGTGACATTGTTGAAGAGTGCCAGCCAGTTAAGAAAGCTGTAGAGGCTACAGTCACAGTTGAAGGGGTTGCCAGCCAGCTCACACACCATCAGATTGCTCAAGCTGGTGAAAGTGTTCCCCTCCAGGCGGCTGAGACGATTAGATGACAGGTCTATGCTAATCAAGCTGGGGCACTCAGAGAAGGCAGTGGGGGTGACCAGCTCAATCAGGTTGTGCTGCACAAAGAGGAACTGGAGACGAGCCATGCCCCGCAACATGCCCTCTGTCAGGTTGGTGAGTTTGTTGTAGCCCAGCTGTAAGACCTGGAGATTTGACTGGCCCATGAAAGCTCCATCCTCAATATAGGAGATTTCATTCTTGGTCAGGTTCAAATCAGTCAGGTTGCCAAAGCGATTGAGGGAAGAGTACAGCACCACTTTGAGCTTATTCTCATTCAGACGCAAGTCGTGCACCGTGCTGTTGATATGCTGGGGGATGGTTTCATATGGGGGTTGGTTCTGGCTGCAGATGGCCAGCCACACATAACCTTTGTCCCCCTCAATCAGCCAGCAGTCACCTCGCACAGCGCCAGGGGAAAACAAGCAGAGCAGAGTAGCTGCCCACAACCCCAGGCACATCATGGTCTGTAGTGGTGCCCTCATCAGGATGCAAAAAAACCCCAAACAACTCCAAATCTCAGGACCACAGCAAAATGAAAATAAGGGGCAGAGGCAAGAGAAAGGGGCAGCAACTGGTGTTTAGCAATGCAAGGGCGTGAGCATCCCAGTCCTTTTGGGTATTGTCACCATTATTTCTTCTTGCTCTCTGGATCAAACCAGGAGCATGGAGCAGAGGGGATCACATGCAATCTATTTCCAGCACACCTAAAGCCTATGACCATGGGTTATAGGTCTGGAAGGGAACCACCTTGTGCTTCTTTTCCAAACAAAAATTCAGACCTAGGATAATGAATTTTCTTTGATGCTCATGAGTGACTTGCCCATCTTTTCCACTTTCTTCCCTCCCCCCCACCCCCCACCCACATGGAGCCCACCTTAAAACAAACCCAGACCCTCCTCTTTCATCTCCCCCTGCCCCTCCACGGTGTGATTTGGAAGAACAAGGCAGGGCTGCCTCCTCTGTCGCTCACGCTCCTTTGGTTCCTTCTTCTCTTCCTTCTCTCACAGGTTCTCTCTGAGTATCTTCAGAGCTTCAGATCAAACACGTTGGAAACAAAAATACAGCAAGGGAAAGAGCAAGTGTGCACGAGAGAGATCCATCTGTCACTGGAATCTGGAAAAGAAAGCATACAGGAGACAGGAAGAGGCATCAGTTGGAGGAGGCTTTGAGATAAAATTATAGGCAGTAAGGTTCCATGAGAAGAGGAAGATGGGCAAGAGACAGCATTACAGGGGGTACAAGCAAGAGAGGAGTGGTACTGCCTGCCATGCTGATAAGCCTTTTAGAAGGCAACACCCACAACCTATAATCTCATATCAGAGGTATGCAGAAGGATACCTGGGCTCCCTTAAGTAAAATGATTACAGCCAGGAACCTAGTGGAAGGCAGTAACATGCAGGCAGAAGCAGAAGGTGAGGGAGAGAAGGCAACTTAAAACTGTTGTTGTGGATGTCTCAAAACTTCTAATGTAAACAAAGGCAAACCCCACTTACAGCCAAAGCCAAGGCTGTCTGAAAATGATGTAAACAGAATGCAGGAAGCAGAGAAAAGGCAGACAAGCCTCCCCTTCCCTAAAAAACCCACATTTTTTTGTTTGTTTCCTTCCTTCCTTATGCAAGAGGGATAAATAATTCAAGCCACGTGTAACCACTTGTGCTCTAGAAAATTGTTCCTGCCTCTTGATGCAGTGACAATGCTTCTGAGCTGAGCCAGCCTGGCTTAAGCATGCTGGATGGGGCAGAGTGTAAAGCAATAGAGTCAAACAGCAGCCTCCAGTCTCTCGCCCAGCGACTCCAGCAGCCCTGAACTGGAGATCATAACCCACCTACTCCCCAACAAAGAGTGATGTGCAGCCTCCACTTTCCTAATTTGCTACTTCTCCATGGGGGGCTATGAACACTTCTCCTTTGTGGGAAAGGACACCTTACAGGAATAGAGGGGCAAAGTGGTATTTACTTCAATATATTGCTGGGCTCTGGACAAGCTCCTGGTCCTGACTGCGAAAGGCAGCCTGGAGCACCCTTCCCTCCAGCTACAGCTTCAACACTTCTCCCACTGTGCTGAGACGGAAGCCTGGCAGGGGTGTCTTCAGGAAGCACAGAGGAATTAATTTCATACTGCACAAAAAAAACATGTGGGCACTGCATTCTCTTTTTTTTCCTTTTTTTTTTAATTTTGAGGAGAAGTAAACCAATAAAAATCAGAGAGAAGGATTCTTAGTTAATGAAAAATAAAGATCCCCTCTTGCCCCTTTTATTTCATGGAGATACTGCTCACTAAAGATATCACTGAAGCTTTTGCTGCAAAAGCTGAACCAATTTCTAGCAGAGACACAAAGGGCAGAATTAAAACGAAGGAAGATAAATGGAGGAGGAGTGAACCCTTGAGGAACAAGGCTTACGTCTGTGGAGAAATCTGAGCTGATTTAGGTCTGTGGAATTACCAGGCCAGCTGGATTAAGGGATCAGAGATAGTGTCACAGAGAAACACTTAAATATTCAATAATCCAAAAAGTAAAGCCAAGATGGAGAAGGGGAGGGGGAGAAGAGCTAGCCCAATGGAAAAGACAGAGAGAAAGCCTCTGTTGCCCACAGCGTATTGTCTGAGGCCACCACACTCATGCCATTTATGACTGTCATATGATGGTCTCCAGCTGCTGCCTCATCTTTGCATCAGCCAGCGCTGAAACAGAAGGGAGTAGTTTTTACAGGGTGTTGCTTTGTTTCTCAGCCTTATAACCTGATGAGAAACAATTTCCTGATACTGTCTTTCCAGATGCATTGGAAAGGAAACACATCTGGCTCTCCACAGGTTGGAACTCTGATACTACTCAGTGCCAGCACCCTGCCTTGTACCACCTCTTCCAGAGGTTGCCACACAGCCAATCCCCTGCACCATCTCTGCCCTTTACCTTCCTCTCTAATGTTTCTTCACTTTTTCTGGTCTGTATACTCCTTGGGTGGCACAAAGTCAACTCACTAGCTCCAAGCTCCCAAGGATTTCCCTTTGGTTTATTCCCTACTAATGTATGCCTCAATATTATTGGCATTTCTTTGCACCATAGTGTTTGAAGAAGGGCAGAAAGCCACAGAGTTGGTTGCCCTGTTCAGAGTAGAGGTCAGGGAAGGCGAAAGCAAAGGAGGAGATCGTCAAATCTGGGTCTGAAGCTGGATGCCCTGATAGCCATGAACAACCCCTTGGCTCGGGAATGAAGGTGGCACAGGGGGTGGGAGACACAGTCACTAAATGGCTTAGGGGAGACTCTGTTGCTCTGAATAGAGGTTGTAGCAAAGTGAGTATTGGTCTCTTCTTCCAAGTAACAAGTGACAGGGCAAGAATGGCCTGAAGTTGCACCAGGGGAGTTTTAGATTGGATATTAGGAAAGATTCCTTCACTGAAAGGGTTGTCAAGCACTGGAACAGGCTGGCCTGTGAAGTAGTTGAGTCACCAACCCTGGAAGTATTTAAAAGATGCGTAGACAAGGGGCTGAGGGGCATGGTTTAGTGGTGGACTTGGCAGTGGTAGGTTAACAATTGGACTCAAGGATCTTAAAGGTCTTTCCCAACCTGAACAATTCTATGAATTTATGATTCTATGGCCAGGTATGAAGGCAGGTTAAAATACGACCACTGAAAGTGTGGGTATGCATGATATGGAGATCAGAAAGAAGCAAGGTGTGGAAGGACCATGACTGAAGAAGAATATGAGGTCTAGATGGCACAGAGTAAAAAGACAACCAGAAAAGCTACATACAGCAGCAATATGAGACTGAAATTCTGACCTTGGCAACCTTGTCCTCCTGGGGCCCAGTGCACTAGAAAAGCCAGCACTTAATTCTACCATTGCTTAAACGGTGCTAAGAGCCTCCCATTAGAAATGCATGCATTAAAAACCTGCCAAACACTCTTGGCTCCTCTGGGGACACCCCGAAACCAGGCCAAAGCTCCTGCTGCGTTCTTACACTTTGTGCTGCATCTGGGCACCAGCCCTCTTCCCAGCTCAGTGGGATGCCTGCTCCTGGCAGGCCTCGGGGCACAAACACCATCTCCAAGAGGCTCTGCCTCTCTGTTCTTGACTTCAAGGTCTTTCCAAGATTTCTCTAACCAATTTCTGTAAAAGGAGCCTTTCCCATGGGCACATGGTACTGAGTGTTGGGTCCTTGCTTGAAGATACTCCACACCTGCTGAATAGTTTCTGTAATACACAGTGGTCTGAATATCAGCGTCCAGAGGTGGCCCTTGCTTTTGCCCCAGGGTATAGTGAAAGGGCAATGCCATGGGAGAATCTCACAGCATGCATGTGGCACTCACACAACAGCAACCCCTTCCCTCTTATCCTTGCTGCATCCAGGTACACTCCCATTTATTGCAGGGGTTGCTATCAAGTGATCCAGCAAAGAACCTGAGGTTGTGCCCAGAGGTGCTACAGAAGATCTGAGAAGTCTGGGGCCAAGAGGAAGGAGCAGTCTGGGAGCAGGAAGCCTGACAACCTGTGTTTTGTGACATGGAAGACATTTGTGTGTGTGTGTGTGTGTGTGAGAGAGAGAGAGAGAGAGAGAGAGAAAGAGAGAAAGAAAAAGAGAGATAATGTCCTCTGCTGCAGCTTCTCTGATGACCCTCAGGGGCTGAGCTCACACAGCACTCTCTCGTTTAATGGGGTTCTGTGAAGGTTTCTCACTTTCTCTTTTCTCTAATTTATTCCCCTATTTTCAGGAAACACATAAGTTCTCAGCATCTCTGAGATCCATCCCAATGTTACATTTGTTTGAAATTGGCAGTGTGGCTTCAAAAATCTGGAGAACAGAGGAACTGGCTTAGGCAGAAACATAAAAGGGGTAAAAAAAAAAAGGAAAAGCTTTAGAGGCACCCTAGAAACATATGTGACAAAAGGTGTTTTCATGCAACTGACAAGGCAAAGCCTTTATCCCTTACAGGAGTTGAACTGGTATCAACGGGTCCTCCTGAAGGGTGGCTACTCAACATGAGAAGCTCCATGAGTTTTGTACAGAGCTGCTGCAAGAGAAATCTTATTGTTCAACCCTGGGCAGGTTCATTTCACCATATAGAAACCCACAGTGCCTACTGGATGAAAAATCATCTTTCTGAAAGCTGGGCTGGCCCTGCCGTGAGTGGGGAGGAAGGTCACAACTCCCAAACTCCAGCTGTCCCTGAAGCCCAAAGCACTAGAGACCCAGTAGGACACTGGGGTGAGAAAGTCCACAAAACCTTACAGGATCACAGTTGCTTCTCACAGGACACTCCTGCAAGGAGCACGCTACTTCCAGCCAATGATGACAACAGTCCTGCATGGGGGAAAGGCAGAGGGCTGAAATATAGGCTGCAGGACTGCCCCAAGGACATGCTGCTCTGCAGTCCTACCCGTTGGCAAGTTTGGGTCATGGGAAGAGTACACATGTTAACCTTAAGTTACTGTCTGCACCCAGGCTACAGCAAATGCACGACCATAGTCTTCAAACCTTTGCTGTGCCAGATAGCTTAAAGACTAACCATGAAAGAAAAACAACATGATGCTGTATATAAAACCTCTGCTCTCCCATCGCGCCTCCCCAACAGTGATTAGATGCCTAATTTGTTAGGCAGCAAGAAAGAAAGAATGGAAAAGCTCAGGGGAGGAAAATGAAGCAGCTCAGAAGCATGAAAGAAAAGAGAGAGCTTTAGAAGCGTAAATCTTATTTTAGAGTGATAAATACTGGCAGAAAGGTCTTTCATATGCCAGTGGTTCCCTGGCAGGCCAGAGAGCCACCTTTGTTTTCCAAAGCGAAATGGTTACCTTTTATATTAATATGATTATTGAAGATTAAGGAGGATTTGCATCAATCCAGCTCCACCCAGACAGCCTGCGGCAGCAGCCCACAGGAGTGCACACATGGGGCAAGGCTCAAGGAACAGCCTTCTCCAAGCAGAAGAGGATGTCAAGAGATTACAGGTTCTATTAAAAATATTAGCAGCAATAAATCCACCTTCATAGCTCTCCCTCCAGGTGAGAGGAGGACCTGGGAAACATTATTCCCCTCGGTATGATCCCATGACCCCAGACACAAGGCTGTGTAATGGATTAGAAATAATTCATGTGGGCAATGGTTAACGATCATGGGCTCTGTATGACTGTAAGGACCTGACATAGGGGACGCAACAGCAAGACCGGCTCAGCCTAGGCACTTGCATGGGTGTGAGTCAATGCAGAGAAAGGGGTGGCAGTGTCAGCTCTAGGGGTATGAAGTGGAGGGGGAGTATACATGGAGGACATGCTATAGGTGATGGGTCAGATGAGTAGGCTGGGGGTGTATGTGGGTTAATCACTCCATGAAGCACAGAATGCATTCTGACTCCTAGGGACAGGGATTGCCACGCGGAACCATGCAAAGAGCTGGTTCCATGTGCGTGTGTGTGTATGTGTGTTTGCATGAAGCAGTCACTGTTGAGAAAGGGGTGGGAGTGTTGGCTGTGTGTGAGGTACCAAAGGGAACGGGGTGGGAAAATTGGTTGGCTGCACATGGACACGCGTGGTAGACACACATATGGTAGACGATTGTGGTTGTAAGAGTGTGTGCATGGAAGAGGAGATGTAGGAAAGGGGGTAGGAGAACTGCTACTGTCTGTGTCCCCCAATGTGATGCACTGTAGGGAGCAGAGTGTGAGGGCTGGCTTTGTGCAAGTGCACATGGGAGGGAATTGCTGAAGGGGACAGGGAATGACCTCTGTTCTCTTCAGGCTGTCATGGGTGAACAGATAGCAGTGGCAGCCCTTCATAAATGTGCATGTGAGCTGCTGCAAGTAATGGGCAAGGAGTGGGAACGCTGGGTGCATGAGAAGGAGCTGCTATAGGGAGCAGGGTGGGAGCATTGACTCTGTTCGTGTGCAGGGCACTGCTGCATGGGAGGGCAGAATGTCCAGCATAAGAGCCCTGTCTTGGGCAGTATGTGATGTCACTGCTAAGACTCCCATGCCCTCAGGGCCACCATCACACCTCTGCTGTCCTGTGCTAGCCTTACTACCCTGTTTGATATCACAGCAGCTCCTGGCTTTCACTGGGCTGCCTATGAACAGCAGGTCCACAAGCTATGTGAGAGATGCCCTCACTCAAAACAACCATTCTTCACATATTTCTGAATGCTAAATATATCCCCAGCAACTCAAGGGTGCAAATTTGGACTGCTCCCAAACACACTACCCTGCAGGTGGGACAGAGAAGGGGCATGGAGTGGGTCAGTCCTTGCATTAAAACTCACTACTATCTCTTGCTGAAGGGATTCAGAGCCTAAGGAATCACATAGGTGCTAGGCAGGCCAAGGACAGAAATCACTTCACAAGGTGCACTGGCAGACAAATTGTCTGATGGAAGGTACCTCCAGGCCTGCAGACTCCCATGGGGCACAACATCCTTCAATGTGCTCTCAGCATCCAACCAACCTTGCCCTCAGCAGCCATCTAAGAGAGGTTCTGTCATCAGCAGTGAGACCTTGCTCCAGGTAGGCCAAGCAGCCACCTTGGTACAATTCCAGCAAGAATACTCTGGAGGTCAAGCCACTATTCTAGTGAGAGGAAGGGGATGCCCTTGTATGGCCTTCCCATGCTAATGGGGACACTTTAGACCATCAAAGCTCTTTCCTTGGCCAGCACGACTTGGATTCAGCAAGGGGAATAGCCCCATGCTGGAAAGAATGTTATGTTTCTACATGGTTGCTTCCACCTTCCCTCCACCTTCTATCCCCATGCAGTGGCACAGTTCAGCCCTCCTGTGAAAGGACCCTCCTCCTGGCCAGCTCACCCACTTATATTTCAAGCTTACATCTGACATGCATTTTGACACAATTGTGCCTCCCCTCTCTTCTCACCACTACCTTGCCTTGTTTAGAGCCTGGTTTTTTCTTCCATTGCCAAAACACAATGGCTGTTATAATTAACAGATTATCTCAGTGCGACAGCTGCAGTCCTTTGAAAATTAGGTTGAATAACAGGATACTGCCGTATGGTAATTTCTTTTCATCTTTCAAATATTTTCTCCCTCACACTCTCCTTTCTACCTCAGTTCTTTTTTGCTTTCTTTTGTCTTTCCTCTCTCCTACCTTTCACCAGCTCTCAGATTGCATGAGTGATATCTTTGGGTGAGAAGCCTGGACAGTTCTTTCTACCTTCATCAGCTGTTTTCATTCCTCTTTTACTACCACCCCTCACAGAGTTTGCAAGTAGGATCATGAACACGTCAGGAAAAAACACGCTTTGCTTTGGACCATAAGAGGGTACAGTGAGAGGCCCCCTCTGATGCCCTCCCTGCTGGATCAGAAAGGCAACCTGAGGAATTACATGAGCAAGGGAGAAACAGAGGATGCAGCAGCCTGAACCACTGCTTGCAACTCTCCCATGGGGAGCTGAGAGCCATGGTGTGGCTGAGTGGTTTGTACTGAGATAGCCAGGGTGCTCTACCCACCCACCCACCCATCCGCCTTCATGCTGACTCAGTATCTGCCCCTGACTCACCACTTGCTCACTGAATGGGGACTGGCAGTACTTATACAGCATCCTTCCCTCTCGCTAAGGCAGTAGCTCTGCCACTTACCACCCCCTCTCCCCATTATCCACCTACATCTGTCTCTCTACCGACTCAATCAACCCAAGCCAGCCAAAAAAGCAGCTTGCTGGAAATTCAGGGTTTCAAAACCAAAATAAGAACTGATGCTGCTCCCAGCTAGACCCAGACTAACATCTCTGGAGATCTCCTCCTCCAAGACTGGAGATCCCCTAGCCGCTGCTGCAAACCGGACTGATATACTCACCAAAGTGGCTGGACTCCTCAGGTTCTGCTTGGGCAGACATACTTGGGCAGATACACAGCATCTCACATTGTGAGGATGACCAGCCAGGCATGTGGAATGCATCTGCTGCGATGTTGCCCAGCAAAAGACTTCTAGTTAAGCATGTTCTCTACTAAAGAAAACTGGAACTTTGTCATCGAATGTGCCAGGAACATTAGTCAATTATTCTCTATGTCTGGCTTCAACTCATAAAATGCCTTGATCCTGCAGTGCTCATTTCAACCATGTCTGTAATCTATACAACACTCCCTAATACAATTAAACATTGCTTTTGCCTTTTGAAAAACAGGATATTCCTCCACATCACTCATCCATCACAGCATAACCCACCTCTGCAGAGGCTAGCTCCAGATGAATCCGGGGCCTCCTGCCTCCTCAGCACAGCCATTTCCTCTCCTGCCATGAAGTTCCACCTCATTTATTTCCTTAATCCAGCATCAGTGGAACAGAAACACTTTGTCACCATTATTCTGCCAAAAGCCAAGTAGAGTCTTTTAACAAACATTCATCCATTCCATTTTATTTCACCAGTCTCCAGTAATGCTCCTCCTTGTCGCCCATGATCTCTCTCTTTTCAACCTTGCCACATTCTCCCTGCATTCTCTCTCTGCTTTCACCCCAGGCCCTGTGTTGGCTCATGGCACTTAAAGCACATCTCCTCATTCATTCATTGTCACTTATCCAAATGTTACCTTCACTTATTAATTCTCCTTTTTTTCTAGTAGCATCCCTCCTCTGAGTGCTTTGTACAGTCCTACTTACGTATCCAATAATAGTATTTTCCCAATGAGTGAGTCATATACCCCTTTGCTGACATTTAGAATTCTCCTTGTTCTTTGAAACACGTTTATTCATTCCCCCTCTCTACAATTATATATATGTCTACTCATAGTGTTGCATTTCCTACAGCAGCTGTGCAACAAACACAAGATCCATGCAAATAACCCAACAAAATAATTATCTCTACTGGTACCTTGTCATCCTCCATTTTAATTATATAGGCCAAAGCTAAATCAAGCTATGAAGCAATCAAAAATAGGGGACAACTTAATTTAAAGAACACCCCACCTTCTCCTTCGTTCTTGCTCAGTACAGATTTCAATCTTTTTTTTTTTCACCACCTATTTGCTGCCTCTTTCAGTGCTGTTAGAAGAACAGTACGTGGAGGCTGCAATTGATACAGGGCCTGTGGTTTCCTAGGTGCTGTAAATATGTTCAGTGAAAAACAAACAAAACAGCTCCAGACTGTTTCCAAGCTGAAAGGGCAGAAAAAAAGGAATATCGTTCAGTTAACAGGGGCACGTAAAAGTCTTACCCACTAACTCAGGAAATATACATTCCATGTCCAGGGAATGATGCCACATCCCCCAAAATCTCTCTCCAGAGGCATCATCAGGTAGCCCTAGCAAGTAATTCATCTGACAGTCCCTCCTAATTCCTCGCCGTAACTCTTCTTCCTTCCCCCACATTGTTCTTTGCTTTTCTTCCAGTCCTTAGTCACCCTTGCATATGCCATATTTTATTTATTCCTTACTACTCCTCTTAATCTTCATAGACCAAACCCCAAGCTCTATACTCACCTTGACTCATTTCCTACCCAGGAAAAGCAACAGTTTAAATCAGTGGGAAAGCCTGTGATGTAGATCTGGACAGAAACTGATACTGTGCGGGGACTCCGTCATGATTATTTCTTCTTCTCTTCTTATTCATTCAGGTCTCCATTTAGCAAAATACTTCAGCATGCACCCAAATGTAAACCTATGCAAGTCCCATTCAGCTTCTCAAAATTGCTTTCTTCGGCAACATCTGTGTTGATGGTTCCCACATCTTCCAAACACAACAGATTCTCCCTCTGTGCTTCCTCTTCCTAGCCTCTTTGTAACCCACCCACCAACAGCATTTCTCTCGCTCTGAGGAATGTAGACTTTCCCTTTTTTTCCTCTTTGCTTGTTTAGATTTTCTTATTTTCACTGCTGCCCAGGGACTCCAGCTTGTAATTTCACCTCCCTTTCCCTGAGATTGCTATGTTAAATAAAACCCTGACTTCCCCCTCTGCTCTCCAGTATTCTGAAATACCAAATTGGGCCATTGAGGAGAAAAGCTATTGGCCAGGTCTGCTGTCTCTGATATTGAAACAGAGCTGGCAGCAATATTTGCAGGCTACTTTGAAAGCTCCAGGGATGGCTTGTGGCCAAAAATGATGATATCCACCCCCTCTTTTTTTAATGATGTCTTCCTATGACTCAGTCTGGTCCGTAAGTCAAAATGAATTTTTTTTTAACCATCTTCTCTTTAAGCAATGAGAACAAGAGCCTGAGAAGAGAATGCAATAGCATCACGGATAGGATGGGTTACGTCACAAGTAATGCAACTTGGGGTGTCCTTGGTGGCTTTAAAATAAGCAGAAAGAAAAAGGCACACGTCCTCTTTACGGAGAAATGAGTTTTGGCAGAGCTAAACTGGCAATTGCCTGAGTTTTCTAAACTTAGTTTTATCAGTAAGCAAAGCAAGAAACACGCGGGAAGCAGAGACACCACGACCTCTGGAGCTCATGACTTCCTGGGCTCAGCAAGGAGCTACGATGCCCTTTATTATCCACCATCGTACAGAGGCAGAGTCTCAAATAAAGGGGACGGTGTAGGGGGAACTGTGACAGCTGTTTCAAAGTGGGACTGTGGCATACCAATGCAGCCTGCCCACGCACTCTTACCTCTGCCTCCAGCTATCCTGTCTGCAGCAACAAACAGCCATTCAAATGGCTGATAAACGAGCAGTTCAGCCAGAGACCACTTAATTTGCTCCTGGCCTCCTTTGTCTGCCGGTGGCAGGGAAAAATGCATGTTTGGAAATTGGCAGTGCTGTGTATAGCACTACCAGGTTGGAGTCATACTGACTGCAAAAGGGAAAAAAAAAAAAGAAAGAAAGAAAGCAGGAGAAGAGTGAAGAAGGAAGAAGGGTAGGGTGGAAGCGGGGGAGAGCCAGGGAAGGAAAAAGAGAGAGAAATTAGATGGTATTGTACCCAAAACTAGATACTATGATGAGGAGGACATTAGGAATATGATAGATGGGCAGGAAAGGAAGGCAAACAGACAGAAGCAGGCACAGAGAGAGAGACAGAGATGAAAGAGGGAGGGAGAAGGAAGAGAAAGAGGGAGAATTAATTTAGGAGGAATATACTGAAAACATAATCTTCTCAAGGAAAAAAAATAGAAAGAGAATTAAACAAACAGCGACAGGAAACTGAGAAAGAATCACTTTTTTTATGAGCTTGTTAACATTTGTGAAGTTAAGTAACCCTAAATTTATGCCATTAATTTGCATGTATTATGTTTTTTTCTCTGCTTCCAGTTTATAGTCTCTGTGAAACCTTTAAAAAGTGGCTTTTTTTCCTCCTTTTCCCTTCACTTGTGTTAATTAAGGCTTGTGTTATATGTATATTTTTACACTGCCGCTGTGCTCTAGCATTTAATCATCAAATGGCCCTTTTTGCCTTTTTGGGGGGCTGCTTCTGCCTCCTCCTCCTCTCCACAGAAACATGA
This sequence comes from Piaya cayana, assembly GCA_013389865.1. Classification (NCBI taxonomy): domain Eukaryota; kingdom Metazoa; phylum Chordata; class Aves; order Cuculiformes; family Coccyzidae; genus Piaya; species Piaya cayana. The sequence goes on from WAAB01005559.1 coordinate 222,579, forward strand.
GGAGACCCTTGGGTCCATCCTTTTACACTGATCTATATGCATACCTAGAGCCTGGCTGGGTTCCTACCAACCATCTCCATGTGAAACCAGGCAGCTGTCACAACACGGAGACACAGGGAGGAACTTCAGCTGCTGAGGAGTTAACAGCTCCAATCCACTTGGGCAATCACATTGCCATGCTGAAGCACACTGTATTTACACATTAGCAATCACTAGGGAGCCTTAAAATCGGATTCCCAGGGGAAATCCAGCCAAAGAACATAGTGAGATTCCTAATGAAGGTTTGTGGCCAGAGCTAGGGGAGGCACAAGCGATAGATACAATATAATCCCCTGGTTACGAAAAAGGGGACAGAGGGTTTTAGCAGCACCTAGAAATCTGCAGAACAGGACATGCATAGAAAGTGCTGCTGCATAAAATGCAAGTCCAGCTTTTTCCCTTCATCCAGAGGACTGCCCCACACCCATACTGTGGACAGCAGTCCCTCCTTTCCAAGGACTCTTCTTTCTGGGCAGACAGATCTCTCTCCTAAACACATCAGTGACTTTGGAAGTGCCCAAGGCCAACATGAAGCGTAGCTGGTGGAGCCCTTTTGGCAGCTGTCCCAGCGAGCATATTCTGAGCTCAGCTGGACAGAAGTCTTGGTCCTAAATGTGCTTTGATTGCTTTGCTCCTCTCTAAAGGCTCTGTATCTCCCAGCTGTAAGCAGAGTTTGCTGAAGCAAGAAGCAGGTTGCTACGTCTGGTGTGGATGCTGTTTGGTCTCTTGTGGGGCTGTTGGGACTCATCTTGTTAAAAGCTACCTGAATTGAGACCATGGACACTGAACATTGATTCAGACTGAAACACCCACCATGACAGACACAGTAACTTGAGCAGGGAATAAGGGTGGTTGCTGGTCACAGCAAAGATAGTGTTCTCTCATCCCCGGTGGAGAAAGTTAGTGATCTCTTTGGGGCCTGATAGGCACGTGACAGGTCTCTGGAGGGTCTCCACTAAACTAGAATTGGGAAGGACAGGTAGGGGAAACAGACCAGGCTTTCCACTCTGTCACTATTACTTTGCTATATGGGGGTGTTGAACACCAGAGAGGATATTCTGATTTACTCCCTGGCTTACAGTTGCTGTGGCAACGGGAGAAATACAGGCCAAACCAAGCTGCTTCTGCAATGTGGTGGTAATAGGGAGTTTGAATTCCCATGTGTCTGTTTGTTTGTTTGTTTGTTCGGTTGTTTGCAGGAGCCACATGGTAAAAAAGCACCATCGCAATGAAAAGGGAAGGGACCCCTATTTGTACACAGACAAATATGCCCTTGTCTCATGCAAGAGCAAAACAGCCATGAATACAGTAATAGTCACAGCACACAGCCTAAGGAACGCCAACAAATACATGTGTCCTGTTTTCCTACCACATATACACCTCTGGAGCTGGGGTCCCCTAGCTACTCTTCCACTTTCCCAGGAAGATGAACTTTTTATTTCATAGATACAAAGTTCCTGTGCTTCAGATACTTTCTAGTAGGGCTCTCAAGTACAACTGATCATCTGGGACCCACCAGCTTGTGTCAGCAAAAGAATTTCCTGTGCTGTCGGCTCCCCACATCCAACTTAGCCACGATGCTGAGGGGTCACAAACACCCCATTGGTTGCTGAGTAAATACTACTCCCTGCAAATACTTCTACAGCTCATCATAGTGACTGGTTCACCCCAAGGTAATCAACAAGACAAATTCAGCCCTGACTCAACAGTCATATCCCCATTTGGGAGAGATGGCCTCCATTCCCTAAATTAGAGTGAGCCCTCAGGTCACATAAATTGGCCTGTTGCAGATGTCAAACTCCAACTGTGACACCGCTGCCTCATGAGTCTGACAGCAGAACTCTCACCCCAGGAGGAAAGCTTTACAGCAGAGTTAAGTACAGCCTCTTTCCCTCCCTCTCCTCCTGCCTGCTGGGACTTGAGTATTCTCAACCTAAACTGTGGCCTTTGGAGAAATGTTTAATGTCCAGTGCATCCAAAGTACTGGCCCAGAAGATCTCCTTTGAGTCAAGTGAAAGGAAGGAGATTTTTCAGCTGCCCTTCATAGCTTCAGATCTGCTCCCTAGGAAGCTGGAAGCATAGGATAGCCTTATAGCAAGACAAAACTGGTGTTCAGTCACATCATGACCTGTTCTTCCTTACCCCACAGCCCATAATACGCTACAGTTAGACAGGGTGCAGGGGAGAAATGGCAGAAATAGGGTTTGGCTGCCCAAGCATAGAGACTTTGGTGTCACTGGAAATCAGAATCCTAATCAGGTTTGGGAGCCCTGCATTGCAACTTCTGCAATGGAGAGGCAAATTCCATGGTGCAGATAGACAGAACTTCTTCAGTGTAGCAGGGCAAGGCCATGTGAAGTGGGACACCTCTGTGGGATCGGCATATATGGGGTCTGAGACACTGCTGAATCAAGGGGTGGTGTTGAAATGGTGGAGATACCTGTAACCTGTTGGCTGCTGCTAGTTGTGACTTGAAGGACATTGAGGTAAAAAAGGGGGAGGAAAGAAAGGGGTTAAGATTGAGCTGGAAAAGATGAGGTGATGGAGATGAGATGCTCTGCAGGCATGAAAAGTTTCTCCAGAACATTGTGCAGAGCGAGATTCAGCTCAATCTCCAGGAGAACAAGGCAGCTGCAGGGCATGTGTGGTGTCTGCATGTGTGCTACAGGAATACTGCAAGTTTGTGGAGTGCCTGGCCACTCAGGGACCTGTGCATGCAGGAGAGGCGAGATGGGGGTATAAATTTCCCTCTTTTGACTCCTGGCTGCCTTTTCTCCCATCATTCCTGGAACTCCATCTGTCTCCACTATTTTTACACACATACACAAA